>MKEJ01021451.1:0-14373 GCA_001753735.1 Embelia ribes | reverse complement strand
CATCTAGGTTTTGATTAATATAGCGAGATGGAGAATGGTTTTGACCTAGTATGGACTTTAGGTTTTCAGACTTTAGAACTCCAGTTACAGAATCACTCACGTCGTCCGGGTCACGGATTACGGGGCGTGACAAAAAGCCCCAAATTGACTCTTCAACGTCCCTCGATTTGATCTAACAAAAGAAATCAAACCATCAATCACCATGATATAAAGTTGTTCAACTCATCAAGATTAAAAAGAATATCAAAGAAAATTTACGTACAATATATGTACAAAATTTGAGGTAACTCCAACGAATGAGAAAGGTAGAAACACTTTCTTAAAAATGAGCTCTACGGTATAGGGATGAAGAATCTCCACTTATTTCTTCAATTCGAGTCTCCTAGCTAGATCAAACCTAGTTTTTAGGGTTTGTCTCTCTCCATTCTCTCTCTATTCTAAAAATGCACTAGAAAATAATGAGCTCTCTATTGCCCTCGTGTTCTATTTTAATACTGTTGACTTTCCCTGATTATGCCATTCGAATGGCATTATACACCATTTGAACGGTTTTGCCATTTGAATGACTGTCTCCTATCAAACGGGGCCTAAAGATTGATAAAGAAATTCCTTATTTCAGTTTTCAAGCCCAAGCTCCATTCTACTCATTCCAATCAGTCGGTAAATAATTTCTAAGGTTATTATACACCTCAACCATATTCTTACTAACCATAAAAATTCACGGAGTCTCATGTTAACTTATTAACACAACTAAAGTCTCACACTCCACACTACTACACTTCACACTACTACACAAATGAATTAATAATATTATAATTTCTATAATATTTTTATGAATATGAAAAATTAATTCAAAATTTCTGGGATGGTGCAAGTGTGCCAGTGGGAGGTTGTCAATCTCTATAACTATACTTATAGGATTTCTAAATTACTTCCGATAAGTTTAAAACTCTAGATTTTCTAAGTTAATTTTTCCGGCTTAAAAATTTAGGAAAATCGTTCTCTTTAATTAGGGTGTTTAAGGGTTCAACTAACCTATTTTCATCCCCGAGGCAAGAATACGACTAGCCTAACATATCAAAAACAAATCTGTCAACTTGAAATGTAAGGCACGAAAATACAAACATGGTGAGTAATGTATCTAAAACAATAATTATACTACGATTACTACTAATCTACTCAATAGTTATAACAAAGCTTGAAGTTTATATAAACACAACTAAACTTGAAATTTAAACAACAAAAATAGTGGAACTTGAAAGTAACATGAGCAACAATTATACTACAAACTTTAACAACTTGATTAAGAAGAAAGTTAACAATACTTACAACCTTGAAGAAGAGAAATAAATGGCTAAGATTTGTTGCATCAATGTACTACCAAAATGCTCCAAACTACTATTGATCTTCCAAGTAAAAAAAAGTAAAAATAAAATAAAGAAGAAGTAGAAAATTTTAGAAAGAATTTAGAGCTAAAAATGAAGAAGAAGGAGAAAAATAGTAAGTGTAAAAATGATCAAGAAAAGACCAAAATCCTTCCCAAGTCTTGAAGGTTGAGTGTAGCTTTTCCACAATACACTAAACCACACATGCTTATAGTCTTCCTTAGGCCAAAAATCAACCAAGGTTAGGGGTTTGGTTGGTTCAAACTTAGCAAGAATAGGGTGGAGTGTTTGAGTGGATATAATTACCAACTTTTCATACACTTGTTAGGCTCACATGCTCTTAGTCCTTACTATCTAGGGAGTTGACAATAATGGACTAGGATTAGGGTCAAAGTTGAGGGGTTTGGTTATATTTAAGAAAGGAACAAACAAGAATTGTTAGGCCTTGAACAAAGTTGGATTCCGATTATTTGATCGATCGATCCTATGATTCGATCGATTGAAGTATGTGAAAACAGAGCAGCAGGTTTTGTTTCGTGCTTCTTCCAATTGCGCCGCTTTGTCGATCCTTTTTGTATTCGAATTTCAGTATCCAATACATTTTCGAGTTATGAACCTTCGACAAATCTCTGAAGCAGCTATCTTGCCCAATTTAACATCAATTTTCTGAAATTCATACGAAAAATTGTAATATCGAAGTATGTGAAAATAGAGCAACAGGCTTTGTTTCATGCTTCTTCCAATTGCATCGCTTTGTCGATATTTTTTGTCTTCGAATTTCAGTATCTGATGCATTTTCCAGTTACGAACCTTCGACAAATCTCCGAAGTAACTATCTTGCCCAATTTGACATTGATATTTTGAAATTCATATGGAAAACCGTAATATCTAAACAAAACAAATAATATGCATTGAATATCAAATATAGGATGTTATTAACAAGACTAATTATGTTTATTTATACAAATAAATATAAAAGTCATAAGGCATTATTGGAATAGAGAAATGATGTTCCATATATAAAATATGTCCGATTCTCTTACTCGCATATGTTATTAAAAAATCTTTATATATGATTGGTTTCTAGGAGTATTGTACTTGTAATTGGAATTAGGACTATAATCCAAATGTTCTAATATGGGCAGAGTGCCCTATAAGCCCATACAGACCCGGAGGCTGCCCGACAGAGGTGCTGAGCAACCTTTGCCCAGTGTATTTGTAACACCTTAAACTTTTTATGTTGAAGTAGGGAAATCAATCGACTGATTTCCTGGAATCAGTTGACTGATATGTGTTCAATTAGAAAAATGGCAAGTGTCCTACCACGTGTTACTTGCTCCCAGTCACATTTAAACACCATTATAACTAAGAAAATGTCACTATTTCACCACCATATTAGTGTAGAGAGAGACTGTTAGAAAATTTAGAGTTTTGGACATATCCATGCTAAATTGAGGCCTAATAGAGCCACCCGAGAGCTATGTTGTACAATCTAAGTCTTCTTAGGCATTCATTATATGGTAAGTGAGGCATTCTTCTTGCTAGAATTCAAGAATTTTAAGTTTAAATCCCACATATAAAGGCTAAACTTGGTGTAAATGTGTCTTATTGTGAAGATTATTCAATTTGGTGTAGCTTTCGCTTGAGGAAATGTACATGTTTTGTCTTGCTGACAAAGAACTGTGGTGTATGTATGTGTATTGGCCTCATCATACTACCTTTTGACGAATTAAAGGTAATGCCTTTATTCTAAACTATGAAAACTTAGGTTTTGCCTAGAACAGAAGAAATCAGTAGATTGATACCCCTTTATCAGTCGAGAGATATTAAAGAGCAAACTTAGAAATTGACTTGCATGTGCTTGAATTTTAGTTCTAAACTGAGTTCTTCCTATGAAAATTGAAGAAGTGTTGGAAGTACCATGATACCAGCCCCGTGTATGAACCTAGCAACCTCGAACGTTTCGTTTGTAAAATAATTCAGTGATAAAATCATCTCAACCTCGATTCTTGGAAAGCGTGAAGAAAATCTTGAAGTCGTGACCATGCATGTTGATGAATCTACCTTCTTGTGACCTTTAAGACTATAATCCAGGTAATGCCCTTGAGAAATCTCGTAAAAACTTGAGTTTGTTCTTGAGACAAAACAAATCAATCGACTGTTACAGCCTATCAGTCGACTGACTTTCTATAATAACTAAGAAAATGATTTACATGTTACTTATTCATGGTACCGAACTCGTTTTAACCTTTAAGCAGTGGAGATTTAGTCGTGTTTTGGCTATGACGACCTTGCATGCATAACTAGCGGCCTTTTTACAATTGGTCTGAAGTGAATCAGGTACAATTAGATATTTCCTAAGAAAATCTAGCACCCTTTAATATTTCACGTTATTTAAAGTTTCTTTTGTAATCTAAGGATTGTATGATGTGATTGTAGGCATTGACACCACATGCATGTTAGCTCATTAAATATACTTTATTAGAAAGCGAGAAAATAGAAATATTGCTACATACCATTTAAGACCCTCATTACTAATGAGAATCCCGGTGATAGATGTATAACTGTCGTGCCCTGAATCCCATAAAATCCGGGGGATGAGTATGATCCCTTTAAAAGAAAAGGAAATGAAAAATATATAATTTTAAAGAAAGAAAATAAAATGGGATTTTACTTCTACAACGCTTTCTTCCACATCTCATTCTACATGATGAACTTTATCAGAGTATGTAAAAGAAAGTATAAATAGCCTGCATATAGCTTTTATATCAACTCAAAGTAAACATCACATTTACAACTTTAATCAAGCTACTTGCTTGAACAAAATAATATATATACAACCCATAAGCCTACAAAGTGCATATTACACCTTTATTCTAGCCCGGACAACCTCAAGGGCTACAACAAAGTGTGATATTAAAATACAACTTCCAACTGCATATTGCTTTGAAATAAAACTACAACATAAACTTCAATTACATCACTTCTATGGACAAAATAAACAACATGAATGTGGCCAACAAAATACAAGATAACATTTCTATCTTCAAAACATGTACGAATACATTGGGCCATCTCAAGGATGCCTTTCGCCAGCCTTCGCACCTACAAAATATTATGATACAAAACGGAAAAGAAAGATGCATTATTTAGTCTACTAAATAATATGATACGTGTGAAGCTATGTGGTGCCATAAAGTGTAAAATGCCACATATAGGAATGAATGCTATACAACTTAAATGCAATGCAACTCGACAACAACTTTGACTTCACTACAAGACTTCAACTTCTAAAAGAATGGGACAAGCATCTAAATTCACTTTCTTATAAACCTAGGTTCCTTCGTGAACCTATACTATAAATTGCTCCCTTTATAGAACGTTTATAGTTTATATCCCTGATCGGATTTTCCGATTTTCATAGAAAGGTGCCGAGCATTCTCTTTGCTTTTTTCTAAAACTTCGTAAATTTTTACACTTGTTCCGAAAAGAAATGGAAAAGGACTTAATACTTTCATGAATAAAATGTAAACTTCCTTCAAATAAAATAATATTGAAACTTCAAAATTTAACATTCAAACTTCGTAAAACTTCGTTCTTCACTTCAATAATAAAATTGAGCATCGTTTCCTTCTTATAGAATTCAAAATTTTCTCTTCCCTTCTGTTGAAAACTTCATTTATAAAACTTCAAATCCTTTAAGAAAAATAATTCCAACTTCTCATTTATCAAAGATGCCACTTTAATTCAAAACATAAACAATACCACTTCAATGAATAAAATGCCAATACATGTGACAATGTAATTTAATATACTTCTAATCATGCTTCATTCTTCATATAAACAAGTTCAAATAACTAACCATTCATCTCTAATTTACTTCAAGAATTCATACCGTAACTTCATAAAATTTACACATAAGGTACACACATAAACTCACACGTATATTATTATTTCATAGCCTACTCGTACCTACAATTGCTTTAAATTCCACTCGCAAGCCAATCTCCAAAAATCCCCAAATTCTTCGGTCTTCATCTCAAGATTTGATCTATCTATCGAACCCAAATCAAATTGAACCTACATATAGAAATAGTCTACTCAACACGAGGATAAATAATATCAACTTTAATTTCAAGTGTGGACTAGGCACAAAAATCGAGGTTTTATGAAAGAACAAGACGAGGTTCGTGACTTATCTCAAAATGATCTCTATGCTTCGGGGATTAATAATCTATGCTTAGAATTCACTTCCGACCTCAGGAGCTAGATGAAATTGTGCCTTTTACCTCCAAAATTTCGTGCTCTTTCTCACTTTCCCTTTATGTTATGAATTTTGGGTAAAAATTATAAGGCGAATAGTTTTCTTTCACGCCACTTAATATCAATCAAAAGTAGTTGGATCGATCGGACCTACTAGAATATTGGGTCCTCATACCTTGGGCCAAAAACTTCCAAAAGAACTCGTAATCACACTAGACCCTAATAAAAGTGTTTCCCAAGTTCGTATTATCGTTTGAGTGTCTGAAACTCAATTTACGTGACTTTACACGTCTACCAGCAAACTCCGACACAACACTATATCCACTTCTCTTCACATCATGAAATCCAACTTTCGCAACCTCTCAATACTTCATGAAACCATTCTACTTGTCTACCACACTTGGCACATTATCCTAGTACTACAATGCCCGTGTTAGCAATCGTAAAGACGTGGCGTTTCGTGACAATATGATAACACTAAAGCCTCACACTTATGCCACATTCTATACTAATGCAATATGTCTTCTTACCACAATACTTTTATACACAAGTTGAGACTTCGTACTTCTTTCTACAACTTATGATGCACTTTTGTTTTACAATAATGCAAAAATAATATTATAGGCTTCGATAATATCATTACAAATGCGAAAAATTTACTCGCAATTTCTGGGAAGTTAGAATAATTGTGCAAACTTTAGATGGAAAGAACCAACAGTGTGGCAAATGACCCAATATCGACGGAACTGAAACAATTATGGAATTAAAGAAATATATTCCAACTTAAATGACTTCGATAAAGAGAAAGGGACTATTGAGTATCACATTGGTGGTGATCCCATTGGACATGTATGAATGTAAGATGGGTCAATTGTGAAGTTGTGCGAGATGGATGTAACCTGAGAATTGGAGACTCATATGACAATCCCTTATACTATTATTAGATCTTTTGATTCCAACAGATGAAAGAATATAAGACGGACTTGATGGAGAAATAATAAGAAACTAACTAGCAAAGAGGATTAAGGGAGAGTAAGGATGTACTGAATGTGTGAAGCAAAATCTCGATGAAAACCTTGTAGTAACAATTACATGGTCATAAGACCTAATTCAAATATGGATTGATGTGCCTCGACATGTTGTTATCAACTTGATGATAGAATTTGAGTATGGAAAGACCTCGGTGAGACCCTAGTGCATGTAAGTATTTGGAGATATTTGATCATCGGTACAGAAAGCATCAGAATTAGATGAACTTCAACCTATTTAAATACCATGTCTTAAACTTTGTGCATAAGTTGCATTCATGAGCATTCATATAAATACGATAAGCATTGGCAATTAAAAATGAATGTATGATGAACTGTAACCAGTGATGTAAGCTGGCATGCATAATGACGTAAGATGATCGTGCGATATATGGAAAAGACAAATTTGGCGGATGAATTATGCATATATGAAAGCGTGGCATATGTGTGCATGGGCATTATATGTATGATGACATAAGTACGTGGCGTATGTATCTTTTGAAGTCGTTGTCGTGCGTACGAATGCATATTGGGGAACACTATGTGGCATTTTTGTGGAAAGAAAAAGGTTAATGGTGGGCCATTTTGGTTACAGACAAATTTGTTAGAGAAAATATTGGCCACTTGGGCCATTACGATTTGCGAAAATCTATTTTATAAAATCAGGGTCATATGGGCCATATTCTGGAGCGGAAGATAGACTTCCGTTTAAGTACCACTTGGGTCTATTGCGAAGCTCATGGTATGGAGGAGCACCATATAAAAATCTCTATGCATAAAGTCTTGGGGTATGTTTCTTGGGTACGGAGTATGTTTCTTAATGCGTTAATCAAGGGCCCAGTGTATCTAAGTCGTAGTCGGTGTCCGTGATGTAACCATATGAGATATGTTGTGACAATATGCTATATGGTATGACAATATGTGATATGATATGGCAATATGCAAGGTGGCATGACAATATGAGTTACAGTGCAAAGATGCGTGGCGAGTTTTGATCTATGTAAGAATATGGCACAATGATGAAAGCAACAAGGAAATAAGTTTTCTTCCCTTAATAAGACATTTTTCTTTACTATTTGCTCACTACTATATTTTCTCAATAAAGTTTGGATTTACACTTCAATCGATAAGTGCGTTACCTTTACTCAGGATATGCCATAACTGTTTGCTATGTTTTTGTGTTTGGAAACTAGCAAATAGTGTAATTGGTACCCATCAGAACCATCAATTTACAAATAATGAGTGTAGGAGGTTGTAGGAGGGAGCCCAACCTAAGGAAGAAGTAGAGTTTCGTATAGAGATAAAAAGGTAGTGGATGGGTAATGTCAATCTTGAGTTAAGGTCTAATCAACCATGTTGTTTATTTTCCTTGTATAAAGTACAGAGTAACGAGTTGGAAACTACAACAATTGAGTCTTCTTTTTGTTGTATTTTTCTTTAAGTGTAGTTGTATTTTATTTCGGACAAAATTTATATCGAATATAGAACCCCTTTTGTTATATAATTCACGAAAATCTGTTGTCTTTATGTGTCATTATGGTGATGTGCCATATGTTGGGATCACACACTGGGTCGTTTGGGGCTCGAGGCATGACAACATCAAGTCAGATCAATGACTGAGATTAAACAAGTTTTTTTCATTTAATTTTTTTTCCCGAAAATCTTTACATTTAATTTCAACTTTTAATTTAAAAATCAGTGGTGCAAATGCCCCAGGCAGGGCTTTCCAACAGAAAAATTGAAAAAATAGGACCAATAGTTGCCCCTGTTGCAAAAATAAGACAACTTTGATACTTTTTCCAAAATCAGAACTTTTTTGCTTGCAAAAAGATTAAAATACCCTTCAATCCGTTATTCTTGCTATTAGAAGTGCGGCAGGATTCATGGAGAAGGAAGAGAGAGAAAGAAAAGATAGAGAGTTGCAGAAGAAAGACAGGGGTAGGGATGGTTATAGGAGACAAAGGTGTATGTGGAGAGAAGAGAAAGAGAGTTACAGGAGGGAGAAAGAGAAGATAAATATGGTTATCTGTGGAAAGGGGAGAGAAAAGAGATAGAGTTGCAAAAACCCAATTATTTGCAAAACTAATTATTTCCAAAATCAATAAAATCAATACAAAATTTTAAATTCATTCACAAATTTACTTGTTTGTATTAAGCTGCAACTTTTCTTTTGTTATTCTCCACAACTTTTTTTTTATTACAATCATTCTTAAATAATGTAGGATTAATAGTGTGCATTAAATTATGTAAACTTAATTATTTTTATTAATTATTTTTTGTATCTGTTAATAGTATAATAATTAGGAAAACCAATTCATCTCTTTTTATCACATATCATCACATATTGCGCCATATATTTGACTACATTTTGCCTTTAGATGCTTGTCAAATGTAAACTTATTTAGTCACGGTTTGTTACTGTTCATCTTAATTTCATCAATGTTTGTCATAGTTCGTCACAATTCATCATATATGATAAAATGTGACAAATATTGACGAACTATATGACGAACTGTGAAGAACCGGGATGAACTAAGAGGACAACAATACATTGACAAAATGAAGTTGAACTAAGTAACCAAAAGCTGCCACCAGACAAACACTTTAATGAAGAGGACAAACGCTGGCGTGATATCATGTTTATGATATGGGGCATAATTTTATTGGGATAACTTGCTTAAAGATTATTATGTTAGTATGCTCTATGGTAATGTGTAGTATTTGTAGTTCTGATTTTGCTTACTTGAAAAAATAAATAAAAAATACATAGTTCAAATGTTTTTTAAAAACATCTACCAAATAATTTGACAATAATACTTTGTTCAAATTGATTTATATATATTTTTTTCAAATTTATTTTAAATAATTTACAAATAATTTTTTTTACTAGTTTAACTGTATTTATTGTATTGCCATCATTTTAGGTGTGGTTAGGAAAGTGGCAAGTTTCCTTCTATATAAATTAAATTTTCCTGTTATATTTGTTTTCGTCACAATTTATCACAGTTCATCATAATTCGTGCTTTTAATTTGATTTTTTTAAAATTTGATTTTGTCAAAGTTTGTCACAATACCCCTAATCCTTATAGGGTGAACAATAGAAACCATAAAATTTATTATTATTATAGGAAATATATGACGAATATTAACCCAGAATTGTCGTATTATTACTAAAAATAGTATAAATGATAATATGAACTATATAAATTATAAAATGTATTATTTAATCTCATTAATATACTTACCTATTGTTTTTCGTTAATGATTAGAGATGAAAGTAAAGGTGGATCAAACGATTGAGATGAAAATGAAGATAGAGGTAGCGGTGATGATGGAGATGGAAGTGGGGTTGGAGGTGGAGGTGGAGGTGGAGATAAATGAAAGTAATTGAGTTTAATTGAGGTAAAAATGACTAAAGAAGTGGGCAATTGGGAGAAAGATAAGAGAGAAAAGGTGAAGATATTGGGTTAGGTGCAAACTTTTATACATAAAAGCTTATACATAGGATTTTTTTGCATTTAATATGAATGATCTCCACCATTAGATTGGATTAGATTGTATACGTGGCCAATTTATATCCATTAATCAGATTGGAATTAATTTTGGCCACATATTTTTAATTATATGTAGGCACCACATAGGTGCTATGTAGGTACTACATACCCATCCTATATGGTTGTCAATAACATATAATGACTTTTTCTTAAATTATTGTTACCCTTTAAGCAAATGTTATTACCTTAGTGAAACAAGTTATAAATTTCTAATAATTTTGTTACACTATGAACAAATATTGTCACCGTTGTTCACATTGCTGTTATCCTTTACGAAGATATTGCAAACAAAGCAAAATGATGATACTCCAATTTTGTTGAATAAAATCACTTTAACAACAATGACAAACTCTTCCCCATGTCTTCTCCTCTCTTCATCTCTTCCGCCTCCACCTTCATCCTCCTCCGCCGTCTCCTTCCCCCCTCAACTGGTGGCTTTGCAGCCTCCATATTACACTCAATCAATTATTTTAGTAATTATATATTAATATTGTAATAAATTTTTTATTGAGTTTTCTAAAATTTTTATGTATCTATTTGATCATATACTGCGAGATCTATGGTTTTAAATATCTAATTAAACTTTAATCATATTTTCTTGGATTTTTGTGTGTATATATGCAAGATCCCATCTTTTCACATGGTGATTATATCTTAGATAGTATTAGTTACATTCATTAGTATTTCATTCTGTCCTATGATAAGTTTGAAGTTCAATTATACGACCATAGTATCTCTTTGGTATATGATCACTATGTGTTTGATAAAATGAGTCATAGAGGTAAAATTGATTTTTTTCAATTTTTTTTTAAGAAATGTTCAAATTGAAATGATACGTACATATACAAATAGATACTGGTAAGTATTTATTGACTCTATATGATTTAATGCATTCATCGACAAATGACTATCATATATTTGATGAAATGCGCATAACAATTATAATTTTTGTTGTATTTGTTTGAAGCCAATGCTCCAAGTGATATAACTTTTTTCATAATTTAACTTGTGCCCTTTTTTTTTCTCTAGCTTAAATAATTTAAATAGTAAATATAAAGAGCCATGTTTCTTCAAATATGTCGTCATCATCCACAATGTAATCTATTGTCATTGTGGAGTTGAGGCGCCAATGAGATTGCCAATCACAGAAAAAAATAGGGGTCATAGATTTCATGAATGTGCTAACTTTAATAATGGTGGTGATAAATGCAATTATTTTAAATGGTTAGAAGATGAACATATAGGCATATCTTCCGATTTGTGTGACGAGATGAAAAGAGAATGTGAGATTTCTAATGAAGAGATTGACAATGCTAGAAGAGAGCTTGATCTAGCACGAAAATAGCTCCACATTATGAAAAGCGATATTTAAGATATGAAGAAAGAGATTCAAATTACTAAGATTTATCTTAACATTGCTGAAAGGGATATGTGAACTTGGAATGCATCCTTGTTGGTTTCATTATTAGTAGTCAATATTATTATTCTCAGATGGGTTGTAATGTATAAATTAAATGTAGTGTTAATTATATAAGATGTTGGATGTATCGACTTTTATGGAGTTAGTAATGAATAAAATATAATGTAAGTGCATATTAATTCTATATTGAGTTAAGAAGTTCGAGTACAGAAGATAATATCACTTACTTTGCTATTGTTGCAACCCAAGGACGAGATATTGTCATTTATCGTGACAAAGTAGAATGCAAATACAAATTTACAGATTTAATTTTTCAATATTAAAATAATGTATTGTCGAAATAAAAATTATTGTTAGTAATAATTTTTAGTTAAAAAAAATTGAAATCAATAAGATGTTGTAACTATTTTTAAAATATTATAACACTTTCATAAATAACAACACTTTTCAAATAATTAATAAATTAATTAAAAAAGCAAAAATTATTTTTCAAAATAATCAAAATTTCTTCATTTCAAAATTAATACAAGATATCGGATGTATCAAATTTTTTTGCTGTTAGTAATGAATGAAATATAATTTAAGTGTATATTAATTCATATGGAGTTTAAAAGTTCAGGTAAAGAAGATAATGTCACTTACTTTGCAATTGTTGCAACCCATGGACGAGATATTGTTACTTACCATGACAAATTTGCAAGCAGAAGCAAATTTATAAGATTAATTTTTTAATATTAAAATAATGTATTTTCAAAATAAAAATAATTGTTAGTAATTAAAAAAAATCAAATCAATTAGATGTTGTAATAATTTTAAAAATATTATAACACTTTCATAAATAATAATACACTTTTCAATTAATTAATAAATTAACTAAAAAATAAAAAAATTTATTTTTCCAAACAATTAAAATTTTTTCATTTCAAAATTAAATTATTTTTTTGGATGAGACCTATACTTTGAATTTTCGTGAAGATTAATTCTATATTTAGTTAAAAAGTTCAAGTAGAAATGTAATGTCCTGAAAATTCCGAGTGAATTTTTCACATATTTATTTAATAAATAATATTCTTAATATGTTGATGATATAATTTATTAAATGGAACAATTGGGTGTATTGCATAATGCATATAATTGAGTGATTGTGGGTTGCATTACGTATAAATAAATAAGTGTTGTATTTTATGTCGCGACCTTATGAAAAAACATTGAAGAGTTGTGTAACATATTTGTGGATATTGTGAAGAGTATTGTGGTGTGAACATATCTTAGTTAAGTTGAGGTATATTGGATTTTATTAGAGAATTTATATTTGGTATTTGCATTGAGGCATTTTCTCTGTGATTCTATCGGGTTAAATGTGTTATTTTAAAATTATTCTTGAATATTGGGATTTATTGGTTGTGATTAGAGTGCTGCTATATTTGTTTGGATATTATTGGTTACGGAAAATATTATTGGAATATGTAGTGTTGGAGGAAAAATGTAGTTTGGTTGGGGTTTGTTGAAAATCGCATAAAATTATGTTGATTGAGTTTCAGACATCCAAACGACATTATAAATGAGCCATGCTATTTTTCTCTATTGTATATGACATATTCTAGCATTTAGATGTGATGTGTGAAGTGGCGTGACCGAGATTTGGTCTCAGGGGATTTTTAAACTCAGTTAGTGTAAAGTTGTAATAGTGACATCTATTCGGTATTTAAATAATATCTCCCAAAACATAACTCTAATTAGGGGCTATGATATACGTTTGGAAAGATATTCCATTTATCTACAATTTTTGTGTTTGAGGAAAATTTAATTCGAAGCGTTGATAGGTCAAGACGGGACCCGAAGCGCTCAGTAGTGAACAACTGAAGCGCTCGATAGTGAACAACCTGACAGAACAGCAGGTTGTTGTTTGGTATTTTAATAATATCTCACAAAACATAACTCCGATTGGCGCATACAAAGTGTCATTGGAAAGATAATTCAATTATAGACAATTTTTGTGTGACAAAAAGCTAATTCAATGCATAGAGTGGCCAAAATGGAACTCGAAGTAGTTTAGCCACTTTAGTCAACAGTGGTAGGGTCCCTACTGCTTTTTTTGGTTATTTAAATGTGTTTATTACACATTTATACATACATACACATGAATTACATTAACAAACCAACGGAAGAGAAGAGAAGAGAGAGAGGAGAGAGAGGAAGCTCGGGTTCGTTGTGCTCGGGCCGTCATTCGTGGAAAATAATAGCATTTTTGGAGTTTATGTCATCAGGAGAGCATTTTGACATAAGTTTCTCTCAATATCTCTCTCGTTCTCCATACCTAGGATTTGTGTACTAGACCCGTAAACTAAATTAAAGTTAAAAATCGTATTCTATATGATTTATAGAGCATTTTTGTTTGTAAACTTATAATGATTCGTGACCGTTTATTAGATTAAATTTGGCACCCTAACTTAGGGGAATTTGGGGCTTTTTGCTAGGACCATTAGAAAAAGATTTGCCTATTACTCGTATTACTTTAATTTGGAAAGTTTGTGTTTATATGTTATGTGTGGTGAATTGTGTAAAATGTGGTATTGGAGATGAACGATATATTGTGACGTGAATATTGTGGAAAATTGTGATTGGAAACGTATTGAGGATTAAATTGTGATATTGGTGAAGTAGGACATATATGACTAAAGATTGTGATAATTATGAAGTAGTGGTTATTATGAACAAATATT
>MKEJ01021442.1:0-13263 GCA_001753735.1 Embelia ribes | reverse complement strand
AGTATCTACCTCTCTCTGCGACACAGTGTCTCCCTGCCTCTCTCTGTAATGGAGTATTGTTTTTGTGAACAAGTTATAATCCAACGCATGGCATGGACCAATACATATGTTGGTAGAAGATTTATGACATGTGAAACTAATAATTGTAATTACTTTAGATGGGTTAATTTGTCCTTGTGTGATCATATTAGGGTACTAATTCCTGGGTTACTTAGAAGAATTTATGAAGTTAAGAATGAGATTGAAGTTCAGAAGTTGATGACTAGTTCAAAAATGAGAAAGTTGCATGTTTGGTTATGCATCTGTATTTTTCTCATAATTGTGTTGTTATTGAATTGTGGTTGTAACAATAATAATGAAAAAGAAGCTGGAAATGAGAGCAAGGTTTTGATGCTTTTGAAGTATGTTGTGTTTATGCTATTGTATTTGTGTTTGTGTTTAGGTTGTTGTGTTCAGGTTAAAGATTTGTGTTTGTAATGTAATGAAATTGTACTGTTAAGATGTAATGATGCATTTGACATTTACGTTATATATATGTATTTGAGTGAATGAAATGAAACGTTTGTGCAATAATTATGTATTTGATAAATGTATTGTGCAATATAATGAATATCCATAACTGCATTATGACATTGCAGTTAACCAAATCATAATCATTCGACAGTATTATCATATTGTACATTATCACACTACCTATTACTTGCCATTAACCAAACCATAATCATGTAGCCATACATAACTGCATTCATAAGTAATTTATCACATTATCACAATGGCATTCATAATATAAAGTTATCAACATTGCCATTCACCCTTACTACTTGCCATCAACTAAATTATGATCATATAGCCATAAATTCACAAAGACATCCAAGCACAGAACAAAATAGCTATACAACATAATATGATAATTACATTATCATAAACCAAACATATCATAGTAATCACGTTGCCATTAGCTAAACATAACATAATAATCACATTGCCATCATATGTCTTACCAAACATTAAGTTATCAATATTGTCATTCATCCCTATTACTTGTATAACAATTGCAAAATATTTTCATTCACCCCTACCACTTGCATATCCATTCACACCTTATTCATTTTCAGTTGTCTACCTATTTGTCTTTCTGTTTGTCTCACAATTCCTTAATTTTAGCTTCATTGGCTTATTTATAGCTGATATTGTTGTGTACATTTTTTCTTATAAAATAACTGACATTTTGGCAAAACAGGTGGAACAAGCTTCATAATGCCAACGTGCAGAGAGCTTGAAGGTTGTTGCACAATAAATGAGTGTTGAGTAGGTATCTGAATAGACATAATTGAGCCTCCATATTGAGTTGTCTCCTCTGTTTGGTACACATATTTAAGCCTTTTCTTAAGAGCATTCATAATCCTACTATAATTATTCCTATTGCAGTTTTAAAAATAGGATATTAGATAAATGATGATATATATATTTTATTAAATATATTATTATTTTTATATCTAAAAATAAAGCTAAAAATATTGCAATTTTGTGATATCGTTGATAACAAAGTGAATGATTCTTGGTCACTTTTCAACGCAACAGGTGGGTTGCTTCTAGCTATTTTTCAATGTTGGGGCCTAGAAAAGAAAAAACAAAGATTGAAACTAGGAAATTGTTCTAAAGTAGCAAGTATAATAGTACTCAATTTTAAATATTTAAATTTTTATCCATATTTTAGTAATTAATTATGTATTGACTTTTCTTTTGTCCAGATCGGTAGATTAATAATATTTTTTATCTTTTTATTTTATTTATCAAAGTTAGGAGGCCTATTCATTCATAGTTAATTTTTTTTAAAATAAGCATTTCACTTTTTTATGATATACACTAAGCATATTTTGAAATCTGAGGCCTCTAAAAATTGGAGGACTATAGAAATTAGAATTTAAAGCGGTCGCTTCGTTTACTTTATGATTAAGGCACCTCTAAATATGAGTTAGTATAATTGAGAAATGATACTAGTACTTTGTTTGGGAAAAGAAAAAGACGTTGATAACTGACTTAACATTGTGTATAAGCATGTATTAGAGAATCGGCAGAGAGTCCACATTTATCAAAAAAATATAAGGGTGAATAATAGTTTTTTAGCCATAAAAATATAATTTATTAAATAAAATTATAAAATTACTTTCAAAAAATTTTTATTATAAAATTATAATTTTGTGGCTAAAAATTATTATCCCAGCCTCGGTCAGCATAAGAAATCCACCATTGTTAGAGAATTGCATGAGGCGGGTGTTGCTAGCTATGGCTATGCAAATTTTTATCATCACTACTAGTAGTATAATCTAATATTGTTATAATTATCATTATACTCGTCGGTTAATTTTATTATAATGACAAATAATATTATTCAAATGATAACCACTATTATTGATATAATTACCATCAAATATATAATTACCACCGGTATTACCATTACAATACAAATTAATGATATTATTTTTTTATGACACTAAATATATTATATCTATATGATTAAACTTTTAAAGTTGATATTTTTAGTCGATAAAATCATAAGTTAGTGATATTTAAAAAATTAGCAGTGCGTTACATTATTTTACTTTACTCACGAAACTTTTATTTTTGTTTCCATTATACCATTATGAAATCATTTCTTTACTTACTTTTTAAGTTAGTATTTTTATTTTTTATATGATAATAACTTAGAAGCAATATTTATTATCATTCCAACGGTTTTTACGGGATGCTTGGATCTTGCAACTCTATTTTTGGAAATTTTTTATAATATTTAAAAATTTTCAGAACTCTGGTGATACTAGTACGAAAGTGATACTGTGTACCACTTCATGTAATTATTAGGGGATTTTCCGAAAGCTTACAAAATATATGGTGCATATATATATATACATGATGAAAGGTGCAGATAAAAAAAAAAAACCCAACACGCCCAGTGGGACTCGAACCCACAATCGCCTGATTAGAAGTCAGACGCCTTATCCATTAGGCCACGGGCGCCCGCTTGACGAGCTGCTTTTATTTAAATTAAACAATAGAAAATATAAAATATTTCAATTAGGCCATGGGCATCGTGTGGAATGGTAGTTTGTATTTCCATGAAAGGAAATGAAATCTACATCCTAATTAAGTACCGATTGAGGAACCAACGGTCCATCATCTGGACTGGATTACAACATCATTGCTCGTATTCATCAGATACGAGAGCACATTTGGTTTTGTTCGTTGCGTTGGATAAATAGAGAGACCAACTCATGTGCTGATCTTTTGGCTAGGATGCAAGGGGCATATGCTCAAGACGTACCTAACGTTATAGTTCCATTATTAGCTCTAGAAAGCCTACCACAAAGGCGTGTTGCTCTCACGTAGGATTTTTTTCCTTTTGTTTTGCCTTTTGCCTTCCACTTTCACTTGAAG
This sequence comes from Embelia ribes, assembly GCA_001753735.1. NCBI lineage: Eukaryota > Viridiplantae > Streptophyta > Magnoliopsida > Ericales > Primulaceae > Embelia > Embelia ribes. Next base: position 9,828 of record MKEJ01021442.1, on the reverse strand, counting down.
AGAAGAAAATCGTTTCCAAAAACTTTCTTTGCTATCAGGGAAACTCGCAAAAATAGAAAACGAATCATGCTTGTTTACTTTTCTACAATATTAATACTATTTATAGTATCAGTAAAAGTATAATGTTATTGTAAAATATATAACCATTTTAGTAATTTTATACATTCTCGTATCATAGCTCATTAAATTTCAATTAGAATTATTTACTACTTTTAAATTATATATGATATGGCAGTTCGAGCCTCTTAATATTTGAAAGTCGCGTTTCCCACTCCTATTTATGCTTGACTATGACACCACTCCAATAAAAAGGTGAAGTATAACAGGCTTTATGCTCATTTGCTCATATCTAGTGTTCTAACTACTTGGTATTCAATAAGCCACGCCGAAATGATAGAAAGTGTCTCTTTATAAATAATGTGACAGCACCAATTCTGGCTGTTTATAAATATGAACATGGTTTTGTGCTTTGTTGTATTTATCTGTAGCTTTTGTTGAGTAAAATTTTCACTCCGCTTGCATGTGTAGTTTTTGTTCATTATAGATTTGAATGCATAACATGACGTAAGTGCAAATGACAACATTTGTAAATGTGTCATTATCTAGATTCTACTAATGTGAAAAACTCCACACACAAGTGAAGGAAAATTAAATTCTAGAGTTACTAATAATCTTGTGGAAACTTTTTTGTAGATATACTTTTTATAATTACAAGTAAGGGCGGTAACTAAACATAATTTTAAATTCATGTTAGCTCTAATTCACCTCTTAACAAATAGTTGGCGAGTCACTTCTTCATTATATTTGTGACCTTATTGAGTCCTTTCTCTACCCAAAAACCAACCTATTTCAGATGCCCATCCGACTGAAAAGCAAATGTAATTTATAGGAACTTCTTTTATAACACATGACTTGTTTGGTTAAAGTTTATAACCTCTTGAATTTAAGTTTTTTTACTTAGATATTGTAACAACACCCTCGATATCAAATAGATTTAAATGATTTATCAAATGATCAAACACACCAGAATTTTTTTGGTATGATTTTCTATTATAATTTCTCAAAAAAGATTACAAATTAATTAAGGAAGAAATTAACTAAGGACTGAAAACTAAATAAATCAGAGTTTTTACATCAACCTAATCTTATTATCACCGCATTATTTATACTAAGATAATTGGAATATTCCCTTCACAGGTGTCAACTTCTGATTGGTAGCCCTATGATGACATGGCTTTATCTAATCCATTGATGATGCTGAAAGACGAACAGTAGGGATTGTGTGGCGTGTCCTTATGCAATGTTATGTTAGGGTTGGGTTGAGGTAGCCCTATTTCATGTGAAGTTACTTTATTGCCCTTGCTAGTCTGATCCACTCCACCGCTTTGTTGACACGTGTCACTCCCCTCCCCATACCCCAGTTGTATATGTTTCTCTGTATCTACAGCCTTACTATGGTTAGCCTTAACCCCAACAAACAAACTCTAGTTAAAACAGTTGTCACCATCTCCAGTGTTGATTGCCGCAATCTGAGAGCTATGATTTGTTCTCATTATACGAGAACTCTGCTTCTCACATAACATGACTTTACCCAGTCGAGTTTGTTCATTTGAAATCAGCTCACTTCTCTATGTCTGCCGACTTCATCCTCTTTGTAGTAGCTCTCTCTCAGTTTGATCTGATGTGAGATGATTTATTAATTCCTTCTACTTCTTTCTTTGATAGGTAATCCATGACTGGATTGTTTTGCTCAAAATTTAAGTTAAGCTTACTTGTTATTTTAGTTTAAATAACCAACAAATCTTAAGTTGAACACATACAACTTTTTTCTTAATAAAAAGTAAATTAGCTTATTTGCTTGTAAGATGCAATAAAAAAAAAAAAAAACCATAATGGCTATAACAATGTTCAAGCCTAGCAATGGCAAACAATTCTCTGCATCCTATATTCCTTCATCTTCCTACTAATATTCATGAAATATGTTTAAAATACAGGATATACAAGTAACAAAAAAAGGTGCATCAATGAATTAATGGAGCAAAGAAATTACCAAGTCTCAAAAATCTCAAATTCAATTAATCAACCGTCACGTACTGAACAAAAGCATGTTCATCATGCCATGGATTGAAAAACCAATTGATGCTTTAAAATGTCGAACAAAATTTGGGAAAGGCCCCATAAAAGTTTCGTTGATTAAATAAGTAGAACAGGCCTTGTTTGCCAAGACATCTTAGTGCATCTAGTTATACGATGTTTATGAGTGCTACAAATCTGAATAAATTGGCAAAAAGAATGGCCAAAACGTCGGTCACAAAAAAATAGTGGGAAAAAGTTGCTCAAAACGTCATAGCAGAGAGCTGAGTGCTCTAATCTTCAAGCTCAATAATCTTCACAACAGATGCATCCCCAACCTTCTGGCAAACAACTACTCGGTCGTGTGATTTGACAACTCCAGAGGCCTTCCCGTGATCTAGAGCAATCTTTAGGATAGATTCGTTTGTTGCACTAGTTGACTCAGCCTACAAATTCAACAAAAAAGTATATTTAAATAAAACAAGTAAAAGAAAATTCAGCCATGTTCCCAACATGAATTAGAATAGCAAATGCTTAACGAGCTACGTGCAGGAAACTTACAGGATGTCGAGGATCAGCAAGCATGGGGAAAAGGCCTCTGACTACTAGTGACTGCCTCGCCTAAGCATTTAGAAAAAGAGGACATAATATAATTAGATTTAAAACCGATTATTTGGCACAAACATAGATGCTTGAACAAAAAATGAAAAAAGAATGACCTGGGAAGAAAATACCTCAAATGCACCGCTAAAGCTCCATTTCAGCTGATTAGTTCTTAGCCTGGGAATGACTACCGATATGACAGGCATTGTTGGTCTATACTTCGCAATTAATCTGTATGTAATTTATGTTTTAGTCTTGAGTTTTGAACCAATATAAATGCAACAGTGGAAAAGCAAGGAGTTTTCCAAGATACCTTGCAGCCCTCCCAGATGAGGTAAAGCAGATGATAACGGATGCTTTCACCTTAATAGCTGCTCGCACCTGAATAACAAAAAGAATATAGAGCCTATGAATAACTCATTTGGTATTAATAAGCATACTGAAATAAAAATAAATTACAAAAGTGAAGATCTCAGATGAGAAGAGGAAAAAAGTAAAAAAAAAATGCACAAAAAAAATCCAAATGAAATTACCGCTGAAGAAGCAATTGATTCTAGATGACTCATGGGTTCTCCAACATATTTAACCGTCTTCTTGAAGTACAAGTCTTGATTATAAACCTTCTCTGCCTGCATTAAGAAATTTATGGTCCAACTAAAATCCAACAAATGCCATATATTTATCCTAAATGGAGTATATCAAACACAAAACTAAAGAGACCATCCACAATATTTAAACTTCATCTTAATTAACTCAAATGATTATGGTAATTCAGTTGATAAATAGAACTGATGACAAGAAAATTAAGCACAAAGCTATCTGTCTGTGATTAGTAAATGAGGCATGGATATTGTCCTATGAAAATATAACTTGTATCAGAGATATAACAGCATCTAAATTCAAATTCAAAACAACATTGATAAACAAATAGTGGTGACATAAGGTAAGGTATGAAAAAATGAAATACTCTGAACTAACCACACCCACTATAAAAGTATACTCTAATTCTTTCCATATGCGTCATTTAAGACACTCATCAATGAAAGCAACAGTAATGCCAAAGAGAGAGATCCGTGAAGAAAATGTACAACATTTTAACACAAATATCCATGGCACGTCATGCAATGACTAACTAAAACATCTACATCATTATGGAAGCAAGTTAACATCTTAATCAAAATGACAGGGTGGATTGAAGAGACAAGTAAAAGGCAAAATGGGAACAAATAAAGTACCTACTGAAAAGAAAAACACGGGAAAAGCCGAAGCAGTTACGACACATAAAGTAACTAGATCTCTACAGAGTTTTAAACTACTACTCCAGAAGGTAACAAGTATAGGTTTGCAAAATAAGGTAAAAGCTCACCAATAATATAGCATAGATAGAAAGTATAGCAAAAATTACCTCTGCACAAATTTTATTAACAATGGAAATTGTTTCGACAGGATATAATCCGCGTAGAGTCTCAGCACCGAGAAGTATAGCATCACTTCCTGCATCCATCATCAAATGACAAAGATAAGAACTAACGAACTGTACACACCATTTAGTCAAATAGACAGAGAGTTACAGTATGATGTCATAACAACAAAAGTAAAGAGTCTAGTCATGGTTCCACGAGGTGAGAACTCTCTGAAAGAAAAAAATACCATCCAAGACGGCATTGGCGACATCGGTTGCTTCAGCACGAGTTGGTCTAAGGTTGCCAGTCATACTATCAACAACACGAGTTACAACGGCAGGTTTCCCAGCCATGTTACACTTATAAACAGCAGCCTTTTGAAATAAGAACACCTGAACAATAAAACAGAGACACTGATTAGCAGCACATCGTGTACTTAACCCACTTTTATTCTCAAGAACCAAGCAGAGTTATAACTCCAGCTATTAACTACAGTAGATAAAAGTTTCAGAAACTATTTGAAAACTTAATCTGTGATGAAGAAACAAAATTATAATAAGTGTTTTAGAAACAAATTTCTGACCACCTTTCTTAAAGTACCATATAATAGTATTTTTTTTCACAATTCAGTACACAGTTTACTAGGAAAATAGAAATTATACAACAATAGAGCTTTGAAAGATTTACTTTCAAAACTGCCAGAAACAAGATAAAAAGTTCATGCAAAGCTCAAATTGTATGATAGGCCTTACACAAGCCAATTCTACACTTTGGGCAGGACATAATTTTGTAACTTCATGAACTCTTCACAATGCCACACGCATATTTGGGATTAAAAAAACCAATGGTGTGGCAACCAAGTACATCCCATTACAGTTCACTTTCCAATTTGCTATGCATTGAAAGACGGAAAGATTATAAGCTCTATTGGCATGCATCTTCCATGAGCAAAACCAAAAGTTCCATCTTCCATGAACAAAACCAAACAAAGCAAGAAAATTTAAAGAATCGATCAGATTATCATTTTAGTTTTTTTTTTTTTTTTTCGGTAAGTCACTGGAAAATGAAACTCATTGGTATGGCCTTTTTTTCAAAAGATATAAACAATACCGAGAAAAAACAAGAAACTACAGGATGGAAAATAATGTGTTCAATCTGAGCAACTAACCTTCTCCGGTGGGAGGTCTATTCCAAGATTTCCACGCGATAGAATAATACCATCTGCTTCTTGCAGGATCTCATCAAAGTGAGTCAAGCCCTGTTGAGAAAATGTGAATAAGTTATTATCATTAAACTAGCCAATAATAGCTCAACAAGCTTATTTAAGCTACCACACAATTGAAACTCACCTCTACATTCTCAATTTTTGCAAAGATTTGTGTCTGGCTGAGATCGCCATGCTTTGAAAGAAATTGACGGGCCTAAAATTAAAAGCAATGACCAAATAGAATACTTAAAACAGGGACACTAAAATACACACATTGTTTGGGAAACATCAGAAACTAGGAATAAATGAAGGCATAAAACAGGAAATTATCCGTACTTCGCGAACATCTTCTGCATGCCGAGTGTATGACAGCGACAGGAAGTCAATCTTGTTTTTCACACCCCAAGTGCTAATAACCTGAAATGCAAATTGTTTCAGAGAAAGCACTCAATAAAAATTTCTTATAACAAGCATAGAGATAATAGATACCTTTAACCACTGTTCAGGTGTATCATGCATGTGCATGCTCATGACAGTTTTTCACTATCCAAACTACAGAGGTACTGTGAAGCCATTGCAAGTAACATTACCGTTCATTCATTCAGGTCTTATCTGATCTGTTTTAGCTATATTCTACAAATAACAAACAAATTTTTTGTTCTACCTACTCTATTTTAGTAACTTTTAACTCAAAATCAATTCACTTCTCTCAATTTAAGCATTATGTACATAATTACTTGCAAGTAAACGTTATCACACACTTCAAAACATTTATCGTATTTGTGGTAGCAAGTGAATCTATACAACTCCTCCTAGGTTATATAAGTCTACAATATCAGCATGATAGTAGAATATTTAAAAGGCAACAGAAATAGAATTTAAAGCAAGCACGACTTACCTCCTTGTCCTTCTCAGAGAGGGTTGGCAAATCAATATGTATTTGAGCAGCATGAAGAGTAAACAATGAGCCAGTCAGCGTTGCAGTATTCTTTATCACACAAACCACGTTGTCTCCTTCCAATTCATCCACCTGTTCAAGGCAATTAAGAAGATCGGTAAGTCATAACTCAGCATAAAAAACAAAACCAGTAATCTGTTTCCGTTATATTCTCTTCAATTTTCTCACTTTTTACTAATAACAACCAGATAATCTGAACTCCAGTTCTAGACAATGTGTCAAGTAAAAAAGTTCAACAACAAAAAGGCATCAAAATATTCCACAGGAAAAGAGAAAAACAAAAGGCGAATGCACAAAGTGCTTCAGGTGCCTATAAAGGCTAAAAGCATCCAACCTCCAGCCAAACAGATGTAGTTTCACTTCCTGTGAAGAGGTATTGACCAATAAAGATAGTGTCTCCCTTCTTCACCGCCTGCAGAAACCATGTCAAAGGACCAATAAGCATGGAGTTGTGCAATTACAGTACACAGTTAGAAGTAAACAAATATGAAAAAGGCCTCATGAATAGTTTGGAAAGTCAAACTATTTACGAAATGGAAGATCTTTTGTATGTGCCCCAGCAAAAACTTATGATAAGTTGATCAATAAATACCTTTGACAGCCCAGAGAAGTTGATAGGCAACACCTCGGAAGAAGCTTCCAGACCTTGATCAGGTGTTAGAATGACTTTACCATCCTCTTGAAGGGAAATAGTTTTCTCAGCGTGGTTAACAACCTGTAGCTCAGGACCCACCGTGTCAAGCATAACCTGAAGGAAGGAAAATACATCCTAATAAATCTTTTGTTTTTGTAGTCACAAAAAACGAAAAGGAAAAGGACAAATGTAGCATGTCATAATTTCATTGTTCTGATAAAAGCCAACTAATGAGCACGAATACAACTTGGATAACTCGAATCTTCAAGCGTAGAGGCCAAATGGCATCGACCAGAATTACCACATACATCCTAATACAACTGATAATTTCATATAAATCAATACCTATACACCACATCTCTTTTTCCATATCCAACAAATGGGGGCGGTAAAGCGAGGTGACATTTCTAAATATGGACAGAAGTTGGTTTGCCAATATGATTGAGATAGAAACAACAACTTCAGCTAAACAAAAGAAAAGACTGCCAGATAAATATATTTGAGGAACACTAAATGAGTTATAATTAAGAGCATAAAGATCGTTTGGTTTTTGTTCATCGAACGATTAGTTAGTAAGACATACAGCACAGAGCTTCTTAGTAGCCTTCACAGCTGCCCTCAAATTCTCCAAAGTCTGTTGGTGGTACTCGGCATCCCCCCAAGAAAAATCAAATCGGGCGACTGTCAAAAAACATTAAAGAGCTAATCATACTGAACAGCTTGTCAGGTTCAAAATTTCAACATGAAATCCCTTGTTATCAAATTCAGACAACAAAAACTATTTTCATCTTCCTAGAAAGAGTGAAAAACCCAAACTTGCATGCAGCAAGAAGTTGCCAACCTAATCCATCATCATACATCAACCAAAGCATATTTATTGCTTGTTTTGTTGTAGAGTAAAAGCCAAATAAATGGTTTCCGTGTATAAACAATGATGTAACAACCCCTCCTTTAATTGTAGAATTTAGGACATCTGAATGTTTTAGCTCTTGTTCTCATTGTTGTCTTATTGAAGACTGTAAACAATGACACTTTCAGCGAGCTCTTTTGGTTTCATTTATCCCTTGAATAATAAGCAAAAATAGCAAATTTGGGACCAAAGAAGACAATTTTTATGTTTTCAAAGTTTTCTAAACGGGGATGCATTTTATGAGAACATTTTAGAAACTGATTCACCCAACACTTATTGCAGCGCTTTGGTTTTCATAAGTAAAAGAAGCAGTTGCAAGGATTTCAAACAAAACAAAACAAAACAAAACAAAACAAAATGGGAAACCTACTCTTTCAAGATTAACGTTACCGGAAAATAAAAAGAACGATCTTTTCATACAGCCACAATAACTAAACATAGTTCTTTGACATAGTTTTTACCCTCTGTAAGGTAAAAACTAAACAAACATGCACTTTTGGCTGCCGGGAGCCAAATATTTGTTAGGGGGCTTCAGAATCCCCCATAAATTTTATAAACCCACTGCATGTCCAATATTTTAGTGTGATTTTTTTTTTATATATTTGGCTTTTAGTCCCCAAAATAAACTTTACAATGTTCAGCCCCCCAACACTATTTTTTATTCCTAGCTCTGTCCTGTTTGGCCGGGTGTGGAATTAATAACATGACGGGAATTTAAAGTTAATACCCTCTAGTGTGCGAAAATATGACTAGGTAGGAATATAGATATTTTCACCCGTTGTGTCTGCCAGTGGACATTCGTTGATGCTTATAACTCATAAATTCCTTTTTGTTTTATCAGAATGCAAAATAATGTTCCACTTTAACAAACTGCCAGAGCTTTATTTAAACCAAAAAACTATGTTTTCAATTATACCAGAAGCATCCAACAAGACAATTACATAACACAAAGACATACAATCATACATGTATCTACAATAGTAACAATTGGATAAGGGAAATTTGTTTCTATAGTAGAAACTTTTTATTTCGGAAACTCACACTAAAACCTCGCTGGAGAAGTTCTCTTACATCTAGGAAAATCTCCAAAAGCAAAATTAATCTCGTTTAATTATTTTTCTGTGATACTAATACTATTTGTAATATTACTAAAAATAATTTAAATCAAAAAACATATAACCATCTTAATAATTAAATATCTTTCTAATCAGAGCTTATTAAATTTTCAAACAGTTCCTATTCTATTATATTCGATAATTCTTCACACCTCCACTTTCCGATTCTCCTGTATTTTCAAGATCATGTTTCACGATCTTGTTTCCCAACCATACTACTTACTATATTTTTAAAACAGTCAATTATGGTCCCTACACATATATGCTTGAGTATATATATATATATATGTATATATATATATATATAGAGAGAGAGAGAGATGGTGAAATTGAGGAAAATACCAGACATCCCAGCCAGGAGACAAGAAGAGATGAGTTCGACGGGGCGAGACCTCGGCCCGAGCGTCCCCACGATCTTAGTCATAGCCGGAAAGAAATTCTGCACCACATACGACGCCGTTTCAGCCCAAATTCCCAAATCAAAACGCAGAATCAATTACATACGATAGATAGATAGACAGATAGATAGATGTACTCACGGATTTGGAAGGCTCGAGGATGGAGGCCATCCTGATCGGCTCCTCGAGAAGCAAGTGATTCGAATGCATCTTTGCTAACAGAATAGAACAACAGTGGGAGAAGAAAATATATGTATATATATATATATATATATATATATATAATATAATATATACGGAGAGAGAGAGAGAGAGATAGAGAGATGGGGGGCAGCCGTGAAAGACAGCGTAAGAGAAAGAGTTAGGTGCTTTTAGGGCTTTGAGAGGGAATGTACTTTATAAATATGCTTTGGCTTCTGTTTTTATATATTTATTATTTTTATTTGTGAATTGCGACGAGCTGCGATTTGGTGTGGTCACATGTTGTGTACCTTTTATTTGCCAACGGTGTACAACATCCTATGTAC
>MKEJ01021439.1:0-15204 GCA_001753735.1 Embelia ribes | reverse complement strand
AAAAAAATGAAATGAAAGTTATTATATCTATTGTTTGTGTTTTCCTTTTTTGTTTGCAAATTCTTATTATTTATGTGTTTTTCCATATATTAGTTCTTGTATGTGTAAACTGAAAAAAAAAACTTTTAACACAATTTAATAACCAAATCATAATAAAATTAAAAAAATCAAAACATGACAACTTATATTAAAAAATTATAAGAAACCTAAAAAATCAAATCCTAAAGTTGTGTGTGTGTGTTTTTTCCCCCCCAACAACTAAATCATGGCAAAATTGGCAAATCAGAATTTAACAAAATTTACAGCCAAAACATCAGAAAACTAAAACATTAATATAATAAAAAAAATTAAGTTATTGAGAAATAATATAATTTTTAAATGTATTATTTGTATTGTATTTCTTTTAGCAAATTTATTCCTATTAGTTGTATTTTATTATTCATATAGCAGTTCCGGTATGTATAAAGTGGTTAAAAAGCTCATTAACACAATTTAACAACCAAATCATATCAAAACTGAAAAATCAAAACATAATACAACTTATATAATCAAAGCATAAGACAATTGAAAAATCAAAAGATAAAAAAAAACATATATATATTTTGTCAGACAGACTTTTTAACAGTTATATTTCTTTGATTTAAAAAAAATCTAATGATTGATAAAAAAAGAACATTAAATAACCATGATGGTCATATGATATAACAAATCCTCTAAAATTTCTCTCATACCATATTTCATTATCACTATTTACCTATGCATAGAATTATAGAAATTTGATAGAGATACATAAATTAAAAAAAAAAAAAAAATTGGAGAAAAGAATTCAATTGTTCAATCTACTGTTTGTGTTTTTGTTTTTCATTAGTAAACTTATTCCTATTGTTTATGTTTATTCCGTGGAGTAGTTTCTGTATTTATAGACCGAAAAAGAAAACTTTTTAACACAATTTAACAATCAAATTATAAGAAATGTTAAAAAATTATAATATAACACAACTTATATAATAAAATCATAAGTAAACTGTAAAATCAAATCCTGTTATTTGTATATTTTTTTAAAAGAACTAAATCATAACAACTGAAAAATTAAAATTTATAACTGAAATATTAAAAAACTCAAAAATCAAAATAGAATAAAACTGAAAAAAGTTAAGTTATGGAGTAAGAATCCAATTTTCCTATTGTTTGTATTTTGTTTTTCCATAGAATAGTTCATGTGTGTATAAACTAGAAAAAAAAAAAAATTCCTCCTGGAATTTTCATAATCACTATTTACATATTCAATTAATTAGAGAAAATTAGTAAAGATATATACATAAAAAAAGGAAATAAAAGTTATTATATCTATTGTTTGTGTTTTTCTTATCTGTTAGCAAATTCTTGTTTATATATTTTTTCATAGATTTGTTCTTGTATAAACTGAAAAATAATAATCTTTTAACACAATTTAATAGCCAAATCATAATAAATTTGAAAGATCAAAACATGACAACTTATATTACAAAATCATAATAAACCTAAAAATGAAATGCTATAAGTTATGTTTTTTTTAAAGGACTAAATCAAAACAAAACTGGTAAATTACAATTTAACAAAATTTATTACCAAAACGTCATAAAACTAAAAAATTAAAATATAAAAAACAAAAAAAAAAATAAGTTAATTGATAAATAACATAATTTTTCATCCTATTATTTATATTCTTTTTTTTTCTTTTAACAAATTTATTCTTATTAGTTTTTTTTTTCATATTGCAGTTCCGGTATGCATAAAGTGGTAAAAAAGCTCATTAACACAATTTAACAACTAAATCATATGAAAACTGAAAATCAAAACATAATACAACTTATATAACCAAATCAATAAGAAAACTGAAAAATCAAAAGATAAAAAAACTTAAAAATAATATTTTGTTACGTGGACTTTTTAACGGTTTAAAAGTCAACGTAATAAAATTATATAAAAGTGGTGGAGATATTGTCACGCCCTGAATTCCCATAAATCCGGGAACGTGAAGTGAAAGAAAATGAAATAGAATAATAATCGATTCACATCCCGATATCCTGCCATAATATATATATGTGCAACATAAGTATCTAAGACAACAACATCCTCATCGTGATAGATACACAATACATAATCCAACAGCAACACCATGCTGCAATACATAATTTTATCGAGCTACAAGCTCGTACATAACCTCATAATACCACTATTCGAGTCCAGTTCGTCACTAGCACTGGAATTCCTCTAAAAATAGGCTTGTCATTCTAGCAAGCCAACACCATGCTTTGACCCTACATCACCGCGTGAGTACATATACAAAAGAAAAATTTATGGGTTAGATTCTAAATCAAATGAGAAAGGATAATTTACAAAAGTATAAAGAGTATGTATGCACATGCAATGCATTGAAAACCCCCATGTTTCTTTTTTCCCGTGTATGCTCATAAATTCTAAGTGATACTAAGGCATATTCACAATATGCGGTAAAACTAGAAGTTCTCCTGAGACATACAACTATGATGATGACATATATCATATATATGTACTACGAGTAATGCAATATCTGAATGCAATAAATACTAAAGTATATCGAGCACTAAAGTATACCAACTACTACCAGATCCCAGAATACCAAATATCAAATTGCCGAACATATAATTAAGACATCCCATGTCTCCGACTACAAATACACCACATCCCAAATCACGAATCCCAAATTACAACTCCCAAATCACAACTCCTAAATCACGACTCCTGAATCACAAAGGCATCTTATACCTTTAACCACAAATAAGGCTCTCAGTTTAGAGCAACTCAAGCCCTTCTCGAAATACCAAAACACTGAACATCATATCACATGGGCATATCGAAACTCGTCGAACACATCTCATCACTTAGGCACATCAGGCCTACATTTCCTAATTTTATTTCACTAAACACTATTGGTACGAAAATCGAAGAATGGTCCCCGAGATAATGAAACGATAGAAATTATATCAACACGTCGAGAATACAATAGTGAGGAAGAAACGTGTTTACCTTGAAGCTATACGAAGAACGAAACGGGATGAAATTGCTTGAAAACCCCCCAAACTTCAAATCCCGAATCGACATAGCAAACGACGTTCGATCGTAACAAACCTACATATAAAAGGGATCCACTCGTGACGAAGAATAAGAACAAAATCCAACTTATTTCAACATACCTGAAAGGTATGGAAATCGCTATAAATCAAACGAACAATAAAGAAAGAGACTTACATCAAAATGTTCTCATCGTGACGTAGACTCCAAAAAGCTATTATTTTCCATAGACGAGCTCCCGAGCTCGACGAACTATGAGCTCTCTCTTTCCTCACTCTCTCCCGCTGGTTCTTTCTGTTTTTTGTGTGCATATATGTATAAATATATATAAAATATATTTAAAAAACCAAAAGGCAATGGGGGCCATGTCAGCTACTGGCCTGGAATGGTTAAACCATTTTGGGCTCTACTTTGACCTCACTACACTTTGAATTGATTTTTTTTTATCAAAATACAAAAATTGTAAATAATCAAATTATCTTTCCAATGATATTTTGTAGCCCCAATTGGACTTACGGTTTAAGAGATATAACCAAAATTAAAAACTTGGCATCGCGTCTGCTGATACATTTTTACTGAATACTTCGAGCTGCTTTTTGACCCTCCCCTACTTCAAATTAAATTTTTCTCAAAACATAAAAGTCGTAACTAAATGAAATAGTTTTCAATCGGTGTATGTAGGCCTCAATCAGAATTACGATTTGCGAGATATTGCCAAAATAACGAAAAGATATCACAACTACAACTTACGCTCAACCGCATTCAATCCTTTTCCGATGTCAAACCACGATCACAAGAAATCACCCACCACTTCCAAATGCTACTACGTGATATATACCATAGAGAAAAAATATTATAACTTGTATAATATTTTTAATAACACTAAAAATAACTGAAATATCGTATATAAAGGCAACAGATATACATTTTCTGACTGGGTATACCGGTACTCAACCCAAATGTTTTGGGGCTAAAATGGGCTCTGTATAATGGTACTCGGATCTGTGTATCGGTACACTCCCCTGAAGCCAAACTTTTTCCAAAATCTTTTCGAAAACACTCCGCAACCACTTCCAATAAATACGAAGCCAATCTCCAATACATGTCACAAATCTCTACTACTTCTGGGATATCATGAATGGAATGAATGATAATTCTATCTCTCATATAATATTATTATTAATTAAAAGTGAAAAATTCTTAATTTTTGGGATATAACACAATCATACATTTGTTTGCAACGGCTAATGCCATTAAGAGTTTGTAATGCTTTAAGAGTAAATATTCATTCAATTGTAATGACATGTGGTGCATAATGAGAGATGCTACTTGACGAAAGCTTAAAATTAAGGCTCTCCTTTTATATATATACACACACACATAAATAGGCATGGAGACAGGCGTACTCGGAGGGAGATAGAATGAGCTATTTCCGGAGTAATTGTGTGAATTGGTTGCATGTTCTCATAAATGGTGACATGTAATTGGTCATATAGAAATAAGACAATGGGACATGATAAAATTTGAACCCGATTTTGAGATCTTATTACATCAATTCCTTGTTTTTATCAAGGGAGTTTTTTCCTATTTAGAAAAGAGGGAATTTTTGAAGAATTCGTTAATATTTGGGTTAAATTACATTTTGCTTGATAATTTTAATTAGGGACGTAAATATGAGTTTGCTAAGTAGCGCTAAAGTTACCCCATAATTTTTAGGATCATACTTTTTAGCATAATATTTTTATTGATAATTTTAGTATTAAATTTTCAATTTTCAATTATTTTTCAATAGTTTCTCTCCGCCTCCCCTAATTCCTTCAATTTTCTTCTCTTTTTCATTGTTTCTCTTTTCCACCTCTCCTCCCATCTTTCTCATTATAATTTAGATTTTATATATGTGTATGTATGTATGTATTGAAGGCTTGATAGCCTTTCACTTTCATAGAAGGAAAATATTGAGGGTTTTTTTATCTAACAAGAAGAATTACATCTCTTGCATGTGACATTTTTCCCAACGCATAAGGACGTGGATACTTTTCACAGTTTTGTTTGCGTGACAAGTCTAAGTATATCAAATATGTTTGTCCTTATTCTCCATTCTCATAAACCAACATCAACTTTGTTATTTTCGAAAGTACTTCTAAGCCCTCTTGTTCTTATTGTTTGGAGAAAAATTTAATATAGAAAGGAACACGACTGATATAATGTATTAGAATTTTAGCATATATTTAAAAAATATATTTTTATGCCTGTGAAATATTCTAAATAATCTGACACGTCACATTTAGGGATGTATAAAATAATCGATAATTGAAATCCGATCTGAAACTGGACATAGACTGGACCGAAAACATCCGATCGAAAGTGGGATGTGCTTGATCTGGGATCGATCCAGTAGGAACCGAACTTTTCAAGCCAAGCCATGAATTACGATAAAATTATCCGGAACTGGACCGATCCGGATATAGACTTGGACCGGTACCGACTTAAAATACCATATCTATAATTTTTTTATACAATTTACATACCTACATACATATACATTAAAAAAAAATCAATTTTACAAAGTATATAGAAGCATAATGCATATTAAATATTACCAATGCTTATATATACACACATATATAATAATTATTATTATATGTATTTGTATATGTATGTGTTTCAATTGAATTGATACTCAACAAAATTTTGTAACTTTTTGGTTCGATAATTTTACTTTTATTTTATTCATTTTTTTTAATACAATGGTTTACTCTTATGATTTTCCGCTAAAAAATTATCCTTTTATATTAGTCAAATTACATACCATAATGTATTGTCTCACAGAGGTTCGATGAAATATTAATATCAATGTGATCATCATGGTCTAGTTATTACTAATTAATTGGATTGCATGCAACTCTCTAATATTAGCGTGTGTGTATACATATAGACAAAGTTTTTAATGTAATTATCACTTATAATTGGTTATAAAACTAAGTTGATATGAATCATGTAATGCTTAAAGAACTGAGAATCGGACGGAATCCAAAGTGAACCGTAGAAGAACATATCAGAATCAAATCAAATTTGAGCAAGTGGTTCTGTTCTCAAAAATTAAGGATTGTTCCAAAATGGGTATGTCCTGAATCGAAGGTAAAATTGATTCGATCCGGACCGTATACACTCCTAGTCACATTAGCATTTAGTGGGGTGAGAGTCCGTTTCATGTTAATCTAAATAAACATGACGATGCTAAATCCATTAGTGTGCGACAAAAATTATATAGACAATTAATAAAGTTGATTTAGTGCCAAAAATAAGGTAACAAAAGATCAAACTTTTGTTATAAATAACTAATGAAGTTGATTAATACAAAAAATAAGGTACCAAAAAATCAAACTTTTGTTATAAATAACTAATTAAATTGATTAAGAGTTAAAAACTAAGGTACCAAAAAACAAAACTTTGTAATAGATAACTAATGTAGTTGATTAAGAATGAAAAATAAGGTACCAAAAAACCAAGCTTTTTGTTATAAATTAGCACACGCATGTATGCTTTGCACATGGTTCATAAATTTATTATCTAACAAAATATTGTATACTTTAACATAAGAGCAAAAATTTTAAAATTATTTTAAATAATTTTTAATAAAAATGTAGAAGTATGGTAGTTATTATATATTGGAATTTTAAATACGCATTATAAAGAAATTTTGAGATATCTCCGTGTACTTAAGGCACTAATTTGTACTCTTGAGAATTAATATGATATTTAAAAAGTTTATTAAATTTATTAGATATGTGAGCAATAGTAAATTATAATTCCTTAATTTTTGATATTTTTATTTTAAATTACTTAAGTTTTAATTTTTTGAAAATCATCAATCAAAATCTTTAAAGATACTTAACAAAAGATATGCAAGTTAAAGATAATTAATTTATTATTTTGGGTATGATGATATTTGTTACAAAAAAATAAAATAAAGAACAAATTTGGGGAAAAAACAAGTGTATGAAATTTGAAATATCGTGATTTCTCAAACACATTGAGTCAACTTAGGCGGCCAAATTGTTAATTGGAAACCTGTAGGGGGATAACCGTAACTTTTGAAACCTCGGGGTAAAGTGATAATTTTTAAATACCTCATGGGGGTAAGGTATAATTTACCTTACTATATTTACCTATTGCCAGGGGCGTAACAAGAGAATTAAAAAAGGATACCGAAAGTTTTAGGATTAAAATAGAATAACAATTATCATGGACAGTGCGAAAACCTTATAAAAAAAATTATATTAAAATATAGAATATTTAGTAAATTTTCAAAATTATAGGGTCCCCCCAAAAAAAAATTTGGCTCACATATTAGAAAATATTTAAAAAAGATGTAGAGAAAAAGTGAAAGTCAGAAATTACGTTAATTGGTGCCTTTTTAAATTACGTTAGCTCTCTTGTCAACAAAGAGGAAGTCATAAAATTGAATTAGAAAGTAGATGTTGAAAATAAAAAGTTAAATGTGACATAAATGAAAAAGTCACTTATTTATAGTGGGTTGTATGATATTAAGCGACAATCATGGCTCATAACGTCGATGTACAATTAGTTGAGAAAAAGATAGAAAAGTCAAGCTTAGGACATGAGGTTGGTATATGAGTGTCCCGACAAATTACGGGTTGTTTTATTGCATATTTTAAATTCAAATATATGTTATTGGACTCCATTTTATCAAATTTAAAGTGGAATTTTTTGAATTTTGGCATAAAAAAGATAAACTTTGAACTATGTACATCCTAATATATATATATATATATATTTTGCTTTAAAAATGCCACAAAATTCACATTTCACAAGGACATAATAAGAACATAAAACTATCCATTTAAAGTTTTCGGTTCGTAAGTCTAAATTACTTCCGGGGGGAGATGAAAGCATATATAATGAATTGAAGAAATCGTACAAGAGCCGTCTTAGCTCAGCTGGTAGAGCGCGTGGCTTTTAACCACGTGGTCGTGGGTTCGATTCCCACAGACGGCGTTTTCTTGTTTTCCTCAATTTCTATTTGTTTTTCATAATTTTGAAAATCCTATAATAATACTTTAAAATATATATATATATAATAATAATAATAATAATAAGCTTATAAATAAAGCTAAAGGAAAGAATGATTAACCAAAAAAACTCATGAATAGAATTAGGTTTTATTAGGTTGCGGTGCTCAAGAAAAAAAATGTATTTAGTTTAAAATTTTCAATTCTTTCATTTCTAAATAGCAAAAAAGAGCTTAGCTAAAAAATTAAGTAGCTAAATATAATCTAATTTTCAAGTAAAAGGGTATAAAAAATTTAATTTAAAAACGGCACCCAAACAAGATACAATAAAAGTAGGCTTCAATGACCAAGTGTACTCAAATTAAATTGCTCCAAGACACAGGTGGGGGAAAATTAAGCTGGAAAAATACAGATTTGTTCAGCTTAATTTTTAATTCTCTACGTTATATAGTAAAACTGAAAAGGTCAAGGATAAAGGCCTAACTTCCAAATGCATTGTAGCATGTTTAAACAAAAAATAGAATTAAACAACTATTATTGAATTTCACGAAGGATAAAAATTTTATACATAAAAGTGTGAAGGAATTTTTTACATACCACCATTCATGTCTTGATGGACACGTATGAAAGACAATATTGACACATTTGAAAGAAAAATTCAATATAAATTTAAATAATAATAGAAATTACAACAAATTCATATGCATTTTAAAACAGAAAGTACAACAAATGCATGCAGATTGCAGACTTGGCTTCATACTTAATAACTTGTACACCAATTACAGATTCTCCTCAAAACAAGAGATTGCAAAACAGGCTCTTTGTTGTTTTCTTCATTTCTTCTCCACCCAAATGAACCTGTCTCTCCACTTGTCCCATGTCCGTCCCCCCACCTTTATTTTGGTAACATTTATTTCTGCCTTTTTTGGTGCCCATGGGTACATAAAATACACAAGACAAAAGTGATGGGGATGTTTTTTTATTGGATCAAATTATATTTTCTACTCCTGCAGCTTTTCCATCCATTCTCACAGTACATTTTGTACTCCTGCTTTTACATCTGTTATTTCATTGGATCAAATTATTTTTTGTACTCCTGCAGCTTTTACATCCACTCTCACAGTACATTTTGTACTCCTGCTTTTACATCCACTCTCACTTTGCAACCATAGACTTGCTCAATTTGCTTTGGCCTAGGCCTTCTTCTTTACCGAAACCAAATTACAGCAAAAAAAAAAAAAAAAAAAAGATTAAAAAATTGATACTACATAAGATACAGATCCAAATTGAGATTTGAGTACAAAAGCTATGGATGTAAAATGTAATTTATCCCCTTCTCTTTCGGGTTCAATTAAGTGGATAACTTGGTGACATCTTTGCTAGATCTGTTATACTTCATGTGGGACTTGACAAGCTGGCCAGCAGCAATGGCTGACATGAGAGAGAGCTCACCAGCTAGGACTGTGCCAGCTATAATGGTGGCCAATAGCCTTGAGTTGGCCCCTGGTGACTCTTTGTTTGCACCTTTAACACCAAGTAGATTCAAACAAGCTGACTGGGATGCTAGTTGGGTGCCACCTCCCACTGTCCCCACCTGAATGTTTGGCATATATATAAATACGGAAGAAAAGCTCAGATTAGGAACACCTCAATGGATCAGAATTAATAGTTTATTCAAGTACAAACAAGATTTGGGTGAATTTTTTTGTTTATACTTTCAGGATAAACGTTCAGATTCGTGACAGCTCAATGAATCAGAGAATTAGCTGTTTATACAAGTAAAAACAAGATATCTGGTTGTATTTCTTTGTTTATGCATTCATGAGAAACGTTCAGATGAGTGACACCTCAATAAAACAAAAACTGTGTAGTTTATTCAAGTGAAAACAAGATGTGAGTGTATTTTTAGGTTTATACATTCATGAGCAAGTTTCAGAATAGTGACACTTCAAAGAATCAGAATTAGATGTCAGAATAGTGACAAGTAAAAACAAGATCCGTGTGATCCATTTGTTTTTACATTCAAGAGAAAATTTTAGAATAGTGACACCTAAATTAAACAAGTGAAATCAAGATCCGGCTAAATTTTTTGGTTTATACATTCAAGAGAAAAGTTCATAATAGTGACACCACAATGAATAATAGAATCTAGTAGTTTATAAATAAAAGGTAAAAAATAAAAAAAAAAATATCTGGGTAATTTCTTTGTTTACACAGAGAACAGTTCAGAATAGTGACACCTCAAAAACTCACAATTAGTAGTTTATACAAGTAAAAACAAAATCTGAGTGAATTTTCAAGTTTAAAAATTCATAATAGTGACACTTCAATGAATCAAAATTTGTAGTTTATGCAAGTAAAAACAAGATCGGGTGAATTTTCCTGTTAGTGGGTCTGACAGCATCTGTGAAACTGTAATAATGGATTCCCATAAGGGAGTGCACGTGCCTCTTATATTAAATTCCATTTCAAAAGAAAGATAGATAGAAAGTAGAGAGATGCAAATTCGAAAGGGCTTATAATCAGATTTGTACAAATGTTCATTACTGTCCATTGAATGATTCCAGCATAACACGTGGAAATTGATCTGTTCTGATTTTTTGGTTTATTATTATGACACCCAGATCGATTTTGAAACATTGTTAATTGATGAATATAAATTACTCCTGCGACTATGAAAAACAAAAAACAAAGAAGGGTTTCTTAACGTGCACCCATGTCGTACGTAACTGTCCTGATTTTGAAAGTTATTTGATAAAACTCAGCACCCATTATTTAAAAGTTGTATGAGATTGATGTAAAAGTTTATATTGTTCAAGGTCGATTAAATAATGATCTAGCAGTGCTTTATAGTGATTACCATCCTTAACCTAGTAGGTCTTATTATTGGGAAGTGAAAGTAATTTGACAATATAGGATTTTCTAGACAATGTTCAATTGAATTTGAAGTTTGAATGAAAATAAAACAACCTTTTCATGGGCTTGATATGAATCTTCTAACTAAATTAAAAAATTTCTCTCCAAAGCCATAGAATTACTCATTATGGATAATGGCTTGATTGAGTTTTGTCAAACATGGATTCTGAATCAGAAAAAGAGAACTTTGTACTCTCATGAGAAATACACTATTGCAGGGTAGTTGTACTCAAGCCCATGACTGATGCGTGTGACACAAAACAAAAATTAGTTAGGGTTCAAAGTTATAGTGGCACTATTCCAGCTTTATTTAAAAAAAAAAAATTAAAAAATCAGTTTTTAGAATGCCTAGCAATAAGAATGAAAGAGGCAGTATGGATAGTAAATATTGAATTAAAAGTACCTCAATGGAAGGCATGGAGACTGAGACATGAAGGTCCTTGCCATCATTGATAGGTTCCATCATAGTGATGCAGTGAGAGCTTTCTACATTCTGAGCAGGGTCTTGGCCTGTGGCTATATAAACCGCGGAGACAATATTGCTGGCATGAGCATTGAACCCGCCTAGAGCACCGGCCATGGCTGAGCCTGTGAGGTTCTTGAGCATGTTCAGCTCTACTAGAGCTGCCACATTGGTTTTCAACACCTTCTTGACTACCTCTTCCTTAATGATCGCCTCGCACACAACTGACTTGCCACGCCCTTCGATCCAGTTTACTGCTGCTGGTTTCTTGTCTGAGCAGAAGTTTCCTGTTTCAAATACAGAGATACACGTAGTTTAAGTTGGGTACAAAATCTTATGTACAACCATTCCTAATATCCTATTGTAAATGACCCTTTTTCCATTGTTTGGTTAATTGTGCTTTACCTGGAGATCATTTTCAGCCTTCCAGCTCCATAAAATTATAGCTGCTACGTACTATGGAAAGATTTGTATGATAGTCAATTTAGTTGCTAAAAGGAAATGAATACGATGATGTATAGAAAAGTTAAGGGGCTGAAGCTGCATGCACATGCATGGAATAGTAATATAGTATGGATTGAAAATATCTGTTACTGATCATTCCCAGGATGCTTATTTTTGTATTGTGAAAAAAACAGATAAAGTACATAATGTTGCATGCTTGCATCTAGTCAAATCCAGAGCACACTCTAGTACCGAAACTGCCGAGTGTTGTTTTTCTTACCAGAGATGCCGATGACATCCATGTCGGGGAAATCGCTCTGGAGGAAATCGAGAACGTTTTGAACACCCTTGGAGACCATGTTCATTCCCATTGCATCCCCTGTGCTGCAGCTGAACCGCATGTACAGGTTCTTCCCTGCTATAGCACATTGAATTCCTTGTAGCCTTGCAAATCTGCTTGATCTGTTTACAATAATCCAACAATAATGGTCTATTCAGTCAAACTAACTTTTAAAAAGTAAATAAATAGAATATGGAGTTTTATCATTTAGAAAACAACAAAATCAATGACGCGTGAATAGCATCAAGCACTCCAACAACCACCAAACCTATAAAATATATAGCTTTATGCCACATCAGCATAGGCGGTCCAAGTGGCTGGGGCCATGGAGTGCAAGGGCTCTTGATCTATAAATTCCTCCCAAATATTTATAAAATATTTAAAAATATTTTGTTTTATCTATAGGCAACCTTTCTTAAAAAATATACATATATTTTATAATATAATTCAAGTGGACTCAGTCTTTTTACCTATCAGTAAATTCTAGCTAAGCGACAAAAAAAAAACCAATAAAGAAATCAAACAGCTCCTTTTAAACAATGAAAATGACATGCACTAATCTACAAAACCTCTGCTGGCTACAGGTGTTGAACCCCTTCATTATTAAGGGGATTCTACAAACTTCTTCCGCTAAGATATTAAGAAACTGATTATTATTTTTATTTAATAAGAAAAGCTTATTCCATGCAGGTTATGATTTCATTGGAAAAATCGGTCTTTAGCAGAAAAAATAGATGGTGGTCAATAAATTCATTTTCTAACATTCAATTCCATACAATAAACCTTGTTTATAGCAACAGTACATACAGAAATATACTAATTATTTAAGTCATTTTCTTCGCTCAATATTTTCTAAGAGCACGTTTTCTGGTTCTTTCTTCTAAACCGTATTCACCAGTGGCAATTATGATTTTAACAAACAATGAGTGAGCAACTCTGAGGGAGTGTTTAAGGGAAAAATAAAATCAATGTACAAAAATGGTTCAACTTTTTCTTTAGCAGGGCATTATCTTCAAACTAAATTGTTCGAAAACGGGGTTATCTGTTGTTACATTATTACGCACTGCTAGAATAAATAAAATTAATCTAGAACAATTAATCCAATACAAGAGAGAGTGCACGGGGAGTACTAACTTGTTAAAAACAACGGCAAGTGTGTCGGAATTCAACGGGTCCTCGACAAAGAACTTGAGCTCCGCCGCCCTCTTCGCACTCCCAAACCTCACCACGGGCGCCCTCGTCATCCCGTCCCTCAACAACACGCTCGTGGCTCCCCCGCTCAAGTACATCGCCTTACACCCCCTATTAGTACTCGCCACGAGACACCCCTCCGTGGTCGCCATTGGCACCGAGTACTCCCTCCCATCCAGCAACAGCGGTCCTGCTATCCCCACTGGTATCTGCACATATCCGATCGGCATCTCGCAACACTGCCCCAATATCGACTCGTAATCGAATCCTTCCAACGGCAGTCCCATTAGCGACTTCCCGGTCATCCTCTCTAGTGCCTCCCGTCTAATCCCAGCCGCTCGTTTACAATCCCCGAGGCTCGACTCCAGCGAGTACGACTGCATCTTCCCCACTACCACCGCGTTTATCACCTCCTCATTGGCCTCCGACGATAGCGACCCTGGAGGAGTTTTGACCGGTGCCGGTGCTGCGGCGCAGGGGGCAACGTACTTGTCATTAGCGGTTTCTTCTATTTCTTCCCAACTAGGTTTGGGGGATATAACCGACTGGACGAAGCCAATGCCGAAGAAGCCGAGGAGGTAGATGACGGAGGCGATGAGGGAGACGACAGCGGCTAGCTCGGAGAGGGTGATGACGTGGAGGGGCATGGAGGTGCGGATCTTCTCGCGCCAGCGGTGGAGGAGGAAGTAGGCGACGGAGAAGAAGAGAGAGAAGAAGACGGCGTTGGTTAGGTATAGAGGGAGGGGGAGGGCGTCGGAAGCTTTCGGTTCGCTGCCTTTGGCTGGCCGGAGAGGGCGGCTGCGAACGTCCATTTCCGACGCCGGAATGCTAGCGAGCGAGAGAGAGAGAGAGAGAGAGAGAGAGAGATGAAGCGAGGAAAGAGGAGGGGAGAGAGATTTTATAGAAAGAAAAAAGCGTGCAGGACATGAGGCCACATGTACCTCGTGCCATGCGCTCCAACCTCCTTCTCCGTTTTCTATTTATTAATAATGATAATTTGGGAAATTAAGTCATTTTGGGTTAATTAATCATTTAAATATGGGTAAATTTTATTTTGACTTGTATTATTTTACTCTTGTTTTAATTTGACTGATGTCATTTCATTTATTTTAATTTGATATTTATCGTTTTAATCTGATTTTAATTTACTCAATATTTTTCAATTTATCCTATATATTTTTAGTGTCTTTTTAATATACCTCAATATTTTTTGTCTCGTTTCAAATTATCCATATCATTAATAAATTTAAATTTAGTTATAGAATCATGTTGAAATAATAGCCCATTATTTTTAAAAAAAAAAATTAGTATATAAATGGATTAGCCATGGATAATTAATCCATTTAATGTATATTTTTAACTTATCATAAATATTTAATTATATAGGTAAATTAACTAAATAATAAATTTAAAAGATACATTAAAAAAAATATGTAACATGTAAATGATTCATTTTTCTATCAAAATACTTTCAAGAAATTATATTGGTTATTTCAATCAATTATTGGGCAATTATCGAAAACACCCCCGAGGTTTCACCTTTTATTGATTTAGTTCAAAATTTTTAATTTTTATCAATTTCATCCTCAAGGTTCTATTATATCATCATATACGTCCTTTTAGACCATTTTGCCCTTACTTTTCATTCTATAATAAATTAGCTTGTTATTTTTATTCATAGAATTTATATAAACTAAAGACAAACTATTAAATAGAAAATATAA
>MKEJ01021437.1:0-10071 GCA_001753735.1 Embelia ribes | reverse complement strand
AAGTTTTTTTAATAGTATACGGAAAAATCAAAATAATAAAAAATTATAAGCAAACAAGAAATCTAATAACAAAATAATTTTCATTACTCTATACTTTTATCGATTATAATCTTTTGGTTGATAGAAATGTAAGTAACGAAAGACAAACTTAATCACTCAAAATACGGATGGAAAGTGAAGTGAAAGAACAATGTAATAAATAAGAGACAAACTCGATTGCTAGATAATCAAATTATAAAGGAACTACATTACGTCTACTTCTAAGTTATGTCTACTCTTAGATATGTCTGTGTTGGATTGATGCGAGGGGGATTTTTCCAAATGCATTTCCTTTATAGTTATTGAAAAAAATAACAACTTCCATAACCATTATTTCAAATTTGAACACTCAAAATGGGCACCCAAATTACTATAATTTGAATCTAAAAATTTAAATAATGGTGTAAATATTACCAAATACATATATAATACTTATGAGTATTACTTTTAAATATATTTTTTTATTTAAAAATTATATAATTTTATATTTTTAAGATACAACCAAATAGTAATGAAAAATCCACTGAAGTAAACATTGACTGACTCATTGTCAAGCCGTTTTCATAATTCACTTTTTGTTGTTTTAACAAATTTACAGCAACGGCGACGGACAATGAATTTTCAAATCAGATTGGAAACAAAAGTTTGTATACAATTTTTCTTTATCCTGCATCTTGCAATAAAACTTGTGAATAATGATGTATTTACTAAAAATTTATACCGAATTATATTGTGTAGTTAACAATTCATCACGTCATCCAATTTTTTATGAAGAGAGAGCACATGATAATATAATTAATTGTTAACCACACAATGCAATTCGGTACAAGTTTTTAGTACAAATTTTCGGTACGTATATCATTACTCTTAGTATTCAACATTTTGACTACGATGCATGCCCTATTAAGGCAACAAATAGCACTAGTATGGTCAGCCTCACCCTTTTTGTTCTCCTTTTATCTATTGCTCCCCCTATTTTTATTTAAGGGGAGAGAAAAAATTGTTTTATTTTAGAGCGTCGAGTCCGCTTCTTCCTTAAACTAAACATGAAATCAAAATCTCACATTTCTCACTTTTTTTTTTTTAATTTAGTCAATTTTGTTTTTTTGATATAAATATATAACTTGGTCAATAATATCATCAAGAAAGGATCTGGTCATCTTTTGGTTGTTACATAACCCCTTAAGTTGTAGATTTGATGGAAGATAATTGCTTACTTTAAAGCATGAGAAAATATTCCACCTTGATATATGTGGCTAACTTGTTTTCATATTTGGTTATAGTCTCACATGTATAATGTGTGTTTCGCTTTTCCAACCAATTAAGAGAGAAATTTGGTCAAATGATTTTACAAATATACTAAATTGAGCAAATGATCTGCATTTATTAATATTTGCAAAATATGACCTTTTGGACATTTTACCCTTTTTCTCTCTTACTTAGTTCTCTCCCTCCTCAATCCATTTTTGGCAACACTACATCCCCTAAATTTTAAAATATAACTGCGAATCTGAAGAAGCAACTGACATTTTACCCTTTTCTTCTCTCTCTCTCTCACTCATTAGTAATCAAAATGCAGACCAAAAGTAAATCAAGCCAAATTGGAAGATAGAAAACAATACCCATTGGTGTGAGATTTAACTGATATCTTTAGTAAAGGGAAATCTGAAGAAGCAATTGATCGAAGATCGAATAAAAAAACAAAGCTTTTAAGTAGTTCATCTTGTCTATAAATATAAATATGTATGTCTCTCTCTCCTACACCCCATTTTTTCCTCCAAAATGACGGCATATGCTTATCATCAATATCTTGTACTCCTAGCCCGGTTTATAAGGTGCTCCAAGTACATGATGACAAACATCCCGCAATTCCCACCTGCAAATTCAGAAAGATATACTTAAGTTCCGAAACATTTACAAAACAGTTACGAAACAATTAAGAAATAAATTTAGACAGTTAAAAAATACTTAAGTTCTTAAATAGTTACGAAATAATAAGAAATAAACTTAAACAGTTAAGAAATACTTAAGTTCCGAAATCTTTACGAAACAATTACGAAATAATATTGCAAAAAGAATTAAAAAAAATATCTAAAGAAACAGTTGATAAACAGTTATGAATGTTTAAGTTCTGAAACAATTACGAAACAGTTACGAAACAATTGCAGAAATAATTAATAAATAGTTAAAGAAATAGTCAAGAAACAGTTAAGAATACAAAACGAATAGCTAGGGAATAGCTAACTTGATTGATCAGCTTCTAAAATTATTTCATGTGATACTCTTTTTCAATCCACTGGAGTAAGGGTAAATTAAGAGAAGAGGATCGCTGAGGGAGAGACTTATGTGAGAGGAAACTATAAGAGAGAGAGATAAAGAACTGAGAGAGAGAAAGCATGAGTGAGAGAGAGAGAATTGAGTGAGAGAGAGATGAAAATAGTAAAAATGTCCAAAAATTATATTTTGCATATATTATTAAATGAATGTCATTTGCTCAATTTTTCCCTATTAGGATGTGTTGAGTTTGGTCAATGGTCATAGAACTACAACTTATTCTCAATGAAACGTGTAAATTGAGTTTATGAATTGTGATCCAATATATAAAATCACAGAACTCACCTTAAAATCATATCGCAAGAAAGAATGCTAAAGTGATTATTACGCATGAATAAGTTTAGGGGTGGGCACAATTGGTAATGGTAGAAATTAGCCTTTTACCATTTACTATACCATTCCATATGATATTCAAAAAATGATTACCATTTACCATAGAAAATGGTATGGGTACTGCCATTATTGGTTGTATTTAAATTTGGTTATCTTACCATTAGTAATACTATCTACTACTAAAAAAATAATGAGTTAGCACTATATATTACAGCTAATAACTATTATGCAAGATTGATAAATAAAGAAATATAATTATTTTATTTAATTTTTAATTTTTAACTATTTATTCAAATAAAAAAAATTTCATTTAATTTAAGTAAAATAATTTTTAAATTGCTTATATAATTTTTATGCTATAAGCATTATTTTTAGTTGTTAAAATAAATTTAAAATCATAAAATTTGATAAGGAATAATAACACATTTAATATAAAAATTATTGAAAACTAAACAAATGGTTGTACCGGTGGTATACCGTTGTACCAATGGTAACATTACCGATGGTAGTGGTATTTGTTTAAACGTTACCATATATCTCACTTTAAAAAAATACAACCGTTAGTAATGATAAATTTAACGGTGGTATATTGTATTACCAATAGTAATGATATAATTTTGCTCAATAATTTACACATAATCAATGAAGAAATCAATCATTCATCACGCTTTCATAGCTGATATCCACGTCGGACAAGCACCTTGACAATTCGATGAAAACTTAGAGGTAATTTTGCTGTAGCTTTAGGAAGCCCCTTCAATGCAGAGGTCTATTCAATCGACATCGGCAGCTGGTCTTTATATCAGATAATGAGATTTTTATCATTTAAATTTTAGGCAGAATCGCACCTTTTTTCATTTCATCCGCTTATTTAATAACCATCGATGTTTTCTGCAGGAACTACGACAACTTCTCTGCAGCCCCCTTCCAAAAAAACAAAACAAAACAAAACATGCAGTGTCTATATTGAATTGATACATACACATGTTTTTATGGCCCGCTTGATTGTCATTTATCAATTGTTGGCCCCCATTAAGAAAATGAGGCCCAAAGTTAAACTCAAGATGCAAACAAATCACGAAGGAAAAGGGATGGTTTGTTTTAAGTTCAAGTCTTTTTTGCTTTCTTGCTTTTCATTTTGTTGTCCAAATTTTGTGGCTAAGGTTTTTTTTTTAATTATTTTTTTAAAAATTTTAAGATAAATACATGCAATTTTTTTTACAATTAAAAAAATATATTTTTTTTGGTTTATAAACTGGAAATAAATAAAGCCAAATAATATTTATTATAAGTTGTCTTTATTCTAGAAGCAAGAATAATTGATGATGCTTATCCTTTTTTATTAAACTGCTAATAGTATAATCAATATTGATTATATCGAATACATCACTTTCAGATGAGAAAATAAAATAATTTTTATTAGGTATTGTATATCTTACCTGCTATTGAATAATAGAAAGATGAATAAACAAAAATAAGATAATTTAATATAATATAAATAACACCAAAAATTTCAATTACAAACATACTCGTACTCAAACACTAGCTCAAGACGAGGGATTTGCTATTAATACAAGAAATGTTTTTTCTTCTAATATAGATGAATTTTTTAATATGTATTTACTGTATTTTAAGGACAAAAATATTATAAAATAAGCACAATTTAATACATTTAATTTTCTTTAAAATAAATTAAAAATAATAATAATATATTATCCTGAATTTATAATATTATATTATCAAAATACTGTAATTTTTATATTTTATGCGAAAAAATATCTTGCACGGAGTGGACTTCCCAAGATGAGATGCAAAAGGAGTCCTAAGTGTACACGAAACGGCGTCGTGAGATTGTTTCTTCACGTCCTACTCGCGGAGAAGATCAACGTCACTTTCTCTCTTGTTTACACTGCAGTGTTATTTGCAACTTGGTCCCTTCTTTTAATCATAATTCTATCTTATCGCCCAAATATTTTCTATTTTAGTTAAATTTGGATCCGAAAATCGTCACGGTTTTAACATGTGTAGTAGCCCGACAATGTTGCAACCTTAGCTACCCGAAAACTCTTCGGAAATGGAAAACTTGCTCCACAGAAACCCATTTCAGTTATGGAAATTTTTTAGGTTTCGAATCTCGTATTAAAGATTTATATTTGGAAAGTTATATTATGAATTAAACACTCAAACAGGAAAAAGTAAACCGTCTTCAATTGTTGATAATGATGATACTAAAAGTGTACTCTACATTAAAACATTCATATCTATATGTTTGTAGTTACAAATAATTTTCTCATTGTAACTTACTCATTTCAAATAAATATATATTATTAAGCAATTATTTATAATATCTTTTTTTATTTTTTTGGGTATTTTAAGCATTAACTTGTTATTTCTCTCTTTCCATACCATACTCTTCTTTGTTTCTTAAACCGACAAATGTAGTTGCAACTTAAATATGAGAAAATGGAAAGAAATGATATTCTTTGTATCACTGTAATTATATCACTCAACAATTATACTATAAATCACTCAATATAATTATGGTAATAAACAATCACTACTTTCTCAATTCTCTAATCAATTTAATAAATAGTTTTCATTAAATTATTTAAAATGTATGATCATTTTTAATTCTCAAATTCATACAATAAAAAATTTTCTCCTACGAAAGTTGGCTCAAACTCTATATAATCAAAAGTATAGGGACTGCTAGCACAATTTACTTATTGATTAGGTGAAATAAAACCAACCGGTTTCTCTCTCTCCTCTCTCTCCTTAAAAAAAAATCCCAAAACCTAAACTCCAATTCTCATCGTCAGAGAATGAACACAAATAACAGTGGCGACATATACAAGCGAAGCAGGGGCACGGCGGCGCCGCCGTCGAAATCGACGGCGATAACAGGGAGGATATCGGAGTACTGGCGGCGGTGCGCGGCGGTTGTCCAGCACCAGAGGGCGCGGTGCTACATACTCCGGCGGTGCATCTCCATGCTCCTCTGCTGGCGCGTGCACGCCATCCGCGACTGATTATTGATTCTCTCACTCGAGCGCTTCCCGGTCTGTGTTTATACATATCATATGAAAGTATGTATGTATGTATGTACATATTTGTGGAGACAATTGATGGCTATCTGTGAGGATTTTTCTTGAATTTATTTTTATTTTCTTGTAATTTTTTTTTTTTAGTTGTTGATTAGAAAGTAATTGAGGAATTAGTTTTTGGGTTAGGTAATTTAGTCTTGTTTTTGTTCATGTATTGGACTCATCTATGGTTTATGTATTTTACATATGTAAATAGAGTTTTTACCTTATTGAATAATTTTATAAACATTTTTACCAAAATATTGATGTTTTCTGAATAATTCTCAAATTAAATTTGTTTCAAAAATTACAGTTTCAAATTATGATTTTCACATCGGGTCTACATGGAACCCAACATGATATTGTGACTTGTTTCGATTGAATCTTTTAACTAGAAATGGAATTTTGACCATAAACAATAAGTTGCAGCTTGAAATATAACTTTTTTGTTAAGGTGTGAACAAAGGATAACAGTTCAAAATGCGAATTTTTGTTATCTTTGGTTCAAAAAGTGTGACTCTCAAATGTGATTTTTAAACTAATTTGGTTTGATTATTATTTTGAAAACATCTTTGATTGGGTAAATAGTTTGTATAACTAAAATATTTGTGTCAAAATCATAGCAAATACTTATGGAATTTTAATGTTGTATTTTCTGTATATACGATTTTTTCTTTCTTTTCTTTGACATTCTGTATACTATAGAATTACATATCATAAGCTAGAAGTTCTTTTTCATTTTGAAAATGTTGTACATAGCATTACGTCAACTATCAGTTGTATGATCAATAGACAGGTTATGCATGTAAACGGCTCAGTTTTGGCTCGACTCATGCAAGAAATGGGTTCTATGATCTAAGTTGGGATTTTATATTAAACAACTTCTGTTATCACCTATTCATGTAAATTTTTGTGGATTCTATATTAAACAATTGTTTTAACCAATTTATTTTTAACATTTTGTGAGTCATTCAGGAGTTTTTATAAGAATTGATAACTCGATTACTCCAGTCTTGCTGATTTTCCAAGCTTATTCACTAAACTAATCTTGCGTCTAAACTTGAGCTCGACTCTTTTACCAAGTGAATGGGACTAAGATCATAACTTTTGATGGATATCAGATGCTTATATCAGCCCTTTGTTTCACCCCTTAGCCATTACTGAATATGATTCGATGTGTTGGGCCAAATCATTCAAATTTTAATTTTATTTTTTTGAACAAAATTGAATTGTTGTGGATTCTGAATCTTCTGATTGTTGGGATTGCGGAGCCTGAATTTGGGTATTTGACATTTATTTATCTTGGGTTGTGTCCCTAGTATAAATACGTATCCTTCTGTAATTAAAACCCAATCTCTCATATAGTAAAACACTCATAACTTGGGCGCCCCCAAATATAGTCACATTGACGAACTGGGTCAACAAATCTCTGTGTCATTTATTTATCTATTATTATTTTTTCATATTAGCACATAATTTCCCAAGAATTGGTATCAAAGCTCCGGGGTTCAGTAAAGGCGATGGTTGAAGGAAAATCAAGATCAATAAATTCAATTGAATACACTTTGGGTTTTGAAAGGTGCAAATTGAAAATTTTCTGTGTGCTAAAGATCTGTATGAACCTCTCTTAGAGAAAGAAGCCATATGATAAGATGGATGCGGATTGCAAGGTTCTAGGCAGAAAAGCCATAGGTGTGTTACATATGTCGCTATCGCGGAAGATGGCGTTCAATATAGTTAAGGAGACGACCACAATATCCCTATTGAAGGCGTTATCTGATATGTTTGAGCAGCCTTCTACGGTGAATAAGGTTCATACGATGCGGTGGTTGTTTACCTTGAAGATGACAATCTGATTACAACGCAATTGAGCTTGGTTGATATTAAATTTTATGATGAAGTAAGTGTCTTAATTCTGTTTTCTTTCCTACCAGAGAGTTAGAATGGTATTGTAACTACAGTTAGTGGTTCAACGGGGAAGGAAAAGCTGAAGTTTACCGAGGTGTGAGACATAATTGTGGGCAAAAAGATTCTTATAAGAGAATTTGGTATAGCACCATGATCAATTTTGAGCACAAAAAGTAGAGGCAAATCAACATCGAGGAATTTGAACAAGGGTAGGTCGAGATCCAAAAATAAGTGCAAATCAAGTACTAGAAAATTGAATAAGGATTTGATAGAGTGTTGGAATTGTGGAAATTTTGGGCACTATCAGAATCAACGCAAGGCAATAAGGAAGAAGGTAGAAAAAGATGATGACAAGCGATTCACAAATGTGACAAAGGCAATCAGTGATGCTCTGATTTTGAGTGTAAACAGTCTAATGGGATCGTTGGTTTTTTATTATGGAGCATTGTTTTATTGTTGTCCCAATCGTGAAGTCATGAAGAATTATGTCTTTGTTGATTTCGGAAAGGTTTATCTAGTTGATGACGAACCTATAGAGATTGTAGGAAAGAGAAATATTCAGGTTAAGATGTCGAAGGGACTTGTTTGACAGCTACAAAGTGTTAGGCATATTCTTGATTTGAAGAATAATGTGATATATGTAGGCCAGTTGGATAATAAAGGGTGCATAGTATCCTTCGTGGGTGGCCTTTGGAAGGCTACCAAAGGGGCCATGATAGTTACTCATGGAAAGAATGTGGGTACGTTGTACATAACTACAAACAACCATGATAGTATTGCACTTGCTGGTGCAAATGGAGATACAAATTTGTAGCATTGTATACTTGGCCAAATGAGTGAGAATGGAATGAAACAGCTTTGTTTTAAGGAAAAATTGGCAGTCCTTAAGATAGTTGTTGTTGGCTCATATGAGGATTGTGTATTCAGGAAACCAAAAAGAGTTAGTTTTTCGAAGGGTGGTAGAACTTTGAGGAAGCAGAAGTCAGAACCTGTACATAGTGATCTATGGGGACCAACCCCAATGATATCTCTAAGTAGTGCGTCATATTACATCACCTTCATTGATGACTCCACAAAGAAGGTATGGATTTATTTCTTGAAAAGTAAATTTAATGCTTTTGATGTTTTCAGTAAGTGGAGAGAGCCTTGGTAAATAATGAAATAGATTTGAAAGTCAAATACTTGCGATTTGATAACTGTGGAGAATATGAACTCTCGTTGATTTCAAGGATTCTTATGTTGTGAATGGAATTCATATGGAGAAGACCAGTAAGAAAACTCCTTAATAGAATAAGGTGGTTGAACATATGAATAGAACTTTGAATAAACATGATAGGTGTATGCGATTATATGTTGGGTTATGTAAGATATTTTGGGTAGATGCATTTAATGCTGCAACATTATTGATTAACCAAGGGCCATTAGTTTCTTTGGATGGAGAAATATCATAGGAACCTTGGAGTGGTAAGGAGGTAAATCTGTCATTTCTTAGTTTTTGGTTGTGTTTCATATGTTCATATTGATCATACTGCTAGAAGCAAGTTAAATGCCAAGTCTGTTAAGTGTATGTTTATTGGATATAGTGGTGGTGAATTTGGTTATTGATTTTGGGGAAAGAAGATTCGAAAGATAATTTGCAGCAAAGTGGTCATATTTAATGAACAGATGATGTACAAAGACAAATTGAGTGCAACATATACTAACAATGCAAGTATTTGGGATGAAGGCCCTCAGTATATTGAGATGGATGGTATTTCGAATTAGTATATAAGTAGAATAATTCATAATGACAAGGTCATACATGTTGAATTTAGTAAATCAGTTGCTACTGTGAGGTAGTCGAGTAGATAGAATCGTGCCTTGGATACTGATAATGTTAAGAATGTTATGATAAAGCTATGCAAAATGAGTACGTAAGGAAGTCAAAGTTTGCAATGGAAGATGAAATGAATTCCTGATGGCAAACAATACATGAGAATTAGTTGAGCTTTCAAATGGTAAGAAAACATTGCATAACAAATGAGTATACATGATTAAAGAAGAGGCTGATGGTTGCAGCCGTTACAAGACTAGATTGGTAGTAAAAGCCTTTCAACAAAAACATAGTATTGATTATACTGATATTTTTTCTCTTGTTATGAAACTGACTACCCATCATGTTGGTTTTAAGTATTGTTATGTGAAGACAACCTTTATTCATAGAGACCTTGAAGAAGACATATCCATGAAGCAACCACAAGGCTTTCTATCTGAGAGTAACGGTGTCGCGCCCCCAAATCCCCAGCATTGGGAGCCAGGGTTGCGATGCGAGAATCTACCACAACCAAACTAAAAACTACTAACATTAAAGTAATTTAATGAAATTTCGACAGCA
>MKEJ01021433.1:0-10367 GCA_001753735.1 Embelia ribes | reverse complement strand
CTTAATATGTTATTGAAAGGTTGTCAAACCTTTAACTATAATTAAGTGATTTCAATGATAAATTCAAAATTATAATTTTATAATTAACTTTTTCCGATTTTAAGCATTAATGATTAATCTTGACATACAGAGTACTCGGGGTTTCAATTAACTTATTTCCATCCCCGATGCAAGATTAAGTTTAGCCTAACATGATAAAACTATACATAACAAGAGTTTGATAAAACTCAAAGAAAAAGTCATGTTTGTATATCTAAATACAAACAACAATTATGAATAATAATATGGAACAACAATATGAAACAATAATACTATTTTAACATGTGATAATCTTGTATGTAAATGAACTTTATAACATGAATAACAACTTAAACAATCTTGAAAACTTGAAATAAGTAAAAATACTTACAAACACTTGCTAATCCTTTCAATTCTTCAATAATTCTACAAGAAAGCTTACGGATGATGAAGATGAAGGAGAATGCTCTCAACTTTTCTTGAAAATAATATGATACAATAATACAAATCATGAGCCAACCATCAAAGATAATGATTTTAAACTAACATAATGTCATTCTAATGCAAGGCGGTTGA
The DNA here is from genome assembly GCA_001753735.1 of Embelia ribes. Taxonomy (NCBI): domain Eukaryota; kingdom Viridiplantae; phylum Streptophyta; class Magnoliopsida; order Ericales; family Primulaceae; genus Embelia; species Embelia ribes. Next base: position 9,773 of record MKEJ01021433.1, on the reverse strand, counting down.
AAATTTTGATAAATCGGGCCACCTTTTCGTGACTTTGTGGAAGAAGATAGCTAATATTAAAAAGGGTGGGTTTGAAATGGTTGAAGCATGATTGAATTTGCTTCAACTTTAATTAATTCAATTATTGCCCTTGATCTTCAATTGTTTCCACTTAAACACTACTTGTTGAGTGTTTATGACTTGTTCAATTATTCAAGAAATAATTATTTATGTTCATTTATTGAATTTGTTGAAATAAATACCGAAGAACTGTAATTCCGAAACAATGCATAAAACGAACATAAAATGTCACTTAAATCATATTTTTGCTCATTTTTATAACTCCAACTTTTAAACTTTTATACACTAATCACTGTATTTTTATTGTTAGGTGTTGATTTTGATTATGTATTAAATATTTACTTGAATATTGGAAAACGAGGGCTCCTCTCACTTGATGATGGACAACTACTGCCTAATAAATTAGAGCTATTTATCTCTAAATATAGAGTAATCAAGGACAGAGCCCGGGGGCAATTCCCCTACCCCGCCCCCCAAACCACCACTTTCAAAAATTATGTATGTATATATATATATATGAAATTGATGTTAAATAAGGCTTGTGTAGCCTAATTGTTAAAAGGGTAATGTAGCCTTGCGGTGTGCTCAAGTTTTAGCCTCTTCAAGTACATACATTTATTTTATTTTTTTTAGTAAATTTGAGGTCATGAATTGTTCAATAAATTACAATATACTAAAAAAAAATATTGTGGATTGGGCTTTGTTACCTAAAAATGTTAGCTCATATATATAATGGGTTAAATATTTTTCCTAGTAAGAAATAAGTAATATTTGATTTTTTTTTTAATTTGATAGACATAAATATTGGGAAAACAAATTGTACTTATCATTATTTTCTGTCACTAACTAAATTTTAAAAGAATGTAGCTTAAAAAAAACTAGCTACTAAATCCCAAAGTAAAGAATATATGGATATTATTGTTTTGGAACTTGCTGACATTGTAAATGCATAAAATAGTCTAGTTTTGTATTCATGTATCTCTATACTCGTTAGCCTTTATCATTTTCTATTCTTTAGGTACATCTTATCCCCGCCTCATGTGATGCTATATCCTTCCTTGATGGACATGCCTCCTTGAGGTATGAAATTTAGCATAAGAACCTGGACTGCCTAAAATATATTCCTTTCATCCTCTTTAGAGCACCAGTTATCATCTTTTATTTCTTTTGTTATCTTGACATGCTATGGATATCTTTTTTTCCGATTCTTATGTCATGATACCTTCCCACTTTGATACGATGCTTGTCTTTTTCTAGGTCTCTTGAATCGTTTTCTGTGGATGCAAGAATCATATCCAAATGTCGTTGAGGAATTGTTGTTTTTCAAAACACCGATAAGCTTCATTGACCATTTGCAAGAAGTCCTTGGAGCTCTGCTCACTACTTCCACTTTGATCGTACCTCCTTTCAACGAGATCGAAGAAAATCCCTTTTTTGTATACGATTTTTTACAGGTATTAGAATAAATAAGTTCCAAATTCCAACTAAACTAGATGTTTCTGAGTTAATATGCAGTTTATTGGCTTAAGGAATCACAAAGTATTTGTTCCAGCTGTTCCAGAACTTGCAAAACTTTAGAAACTCTCACACAATCAGAACATTTTAAACTTTTGTACCCAAGGGTTGAGGACAAAATTCTAGGTCCAAGTGGTAAGTTGTTTTGACCAAATGCATCCTGTCAGATAAGAGAATTTGCCAGGATTCCCTGAGCCAAACCTGAAAAATTATGTATTGGTACATTAACGTTGAAATTGATTGGTTTAAAATGATGGCTGACTGGACATTAAGATAACAGATGGTGTAATTGAAGCAACTATCTGACAGGAGCCAACAAAGCATTAATAGGCCTACAATAGAATCTTATAGATCTTTTGTAAATTATATGGCCTCTTTTTGGACTTCTTTCCGAAAGGAAAAAGTGAAAAAATTCTTAGTTGTGTAGCTTGGCACAACCAGAGCCATTAGGCCTTCATTTATATGTTTTTAATATGAATAACAGACTCAACATTTTTGTGGTCTTAACTTTTTATGTTGTTCACTGTTGAGTTCACTTAATTGTTGAGCCTGCTTCTCATATTTTCATATGCATACAAACTGCTTGTTCAAAAAAGATGTACAAACTTGGATTGTGTGGTACATAATCAACCATATCATCCCATTTTTAAGGAAGAGAGAGAGAGAGAGTATGTGGTGATGTGGCCAACTCTAGACAGCATAATCCAAGTTTGTACAACATTTTTGTACAAGTAGTTTGTATGCATATCATTACTCTTTCGAATCTGAAGGCTGTGAGAATTTGTTGATGTGGAGAATTTATTTTATTGGTCTGTTCAAAGGCATACAAACAGTCGAGTGCACAAGGAGCCATACAAAAAGCAACTTTGGGGAATGATTGTGGAATTGGAAAGTGAAGTAATCTGAGAATGTGCATTGTAGCATCATTTGGGAAAAAAGAGCAAACATAATTTAGTTTTATCATCCTTTTCTTTTATAAATTTAACAAATTTTTGATTAGGTGCATGCATCATATGGACAAGGTGTAAAATAAATCCTCAGTTTTTTAAAGAATTTGATAGAAAATTATGTTTTAATGCATAGACGTGGTAATTACAATGGGAGTGCCAAATGTCTCAATTTTGGCACAAAAAATTATTTAAAATTTGTCCAGAATGATGACATATGGATGTAAATACTTAAAGGGTAAAAGTGTAACAAGCTATTAGCTGTGCCTGCTCCCTAGCTTAGGCTTAAAGAAAATTGAGCTAGAATGGGGCCCATGACATTCCTTGCTTCCTTCTTTATGTACTTGTCGAATCTTATGCCTAAAATTCTTTCGGGGTGTGGTAGTCAGTTGGGAAGCAAGGTGAAGAAATGAAATAAAAATGATGAAATCAAGAAGAATAAAATCTGATATTCATTGTAAGGTTCAATAGTTTTTTCTTTAATGAATTCTTTCTTAAAATGAGAAGTTTCAAAGTATTACTTGGAACTAAAAAAATCATAGCTTAATAGGTGAGAGTTATTTTTTTGCTGAAAATGGTCTGCTGGATTATTTGATTGTAGAATCATGGAAGAAAGATTGTTAACTTACGCTTTTCGTTTACTTTTGTTTTTCTTTTACTAAACTCCATGTTCATGCAATACTTTAGCCAGGACAAATAACTTTCTTTCGAGGCCAGATCATTAATAAACTTGATATCACTTATAGTATCTCTTTGATGCTATTTGGAATTAAATGATTTTAATTGTTTTTTCCTTCTTATATGCAGGCTTACTCTATCAATAGACTTATTGTTGTCCCATCACTGTTAAGGGTGATTCTTCCAGCATTACAAAGTGCTTACAGTACGAGAGTTCGGAATTCCTTAAGATTATTGGTGCTGAGTGGCGAAGTTTTCCCACTGCCTTTATGGGAAACACTACACGAGTCACTACCAAAGACTACTATCTTAAATTTATATGGATCTACAGAGGTTAGGCTACGTCTTTTTTTTTTTTTTTTGGGCTGTCATTACTTTGTAGTGTATGCTTATCCCCTTTGTATTAAATCTGAGTTAACACTCATAGTTTGCCATAATTCCATACTTTTCTGAAAAATTGAAAAATTATGCAACATCATTCATTTTGGTTTTATTCTACCGGTGAAGAATGATACTATTTATAGTTAGAATCAGTTTCGGAACTCTTCTGCCATTCTTCCCAGTTTCTGTGCTTTCTGATTTATATATCCACTTGCTATGCAATGTTTAATTGCTGTTGCAGCGTCAACATCGAATTTTTATGCATTTAAGTCTTGCTGATGTAAGGTATCTGGTGATTGCTCGTATTTTGACTGCAAGAAGTTGCCCTTGATTTTGGAGAGTGAAGCGCTGAGCTGCGTTCCTATTGGCATACCTATTTCAAACTGTGATATAGTGCTTGTTGGTGAAGATTCACCCATTCAGGGAGAAATTTATATCGGTGGATTTGGAACTGCTGCTGGCTATTACAATGACTTGTCCAAGGACTTTGTTAAAGTTCCTCAAGGTTCTTATAGTTCTATTAGTGAGCTTGAATCTCAATATTATTTTAAATCTGGTGATTTTGCGAGACGGCTTAAAAGTGGTGACTTAGTTTTTCTGGGGAGAAAAGACCGTATGGTAAAGGTTAATGGACAGCGCATTGCGTTAGAGGAAATTGAAGGCACATTGAGGGGTTACCAGGGTGTAGTTGATGCTGTTGTCATTTCTCGTTGCAATCAAGAGGTGGTCTTCCTTGAGGCGTATATAATAATGAGACCAGAAGTTGTGAGCGGTAAAAATTTGAAATATTCTCTTCGAAGTTGGATGCTTGGAAAACTTCCGTTGGCAATGATACCGAACTGTTTCTTCTTTGTCAAGTCGTTTCCCATGTCTTCAACTGGGAAAGTGGACTATGATATGTTTGCCAGCTTGACATTTTTCATGGCACATGAACATAGTGACAGTGGCATTGTTCAGAGTACTGAACACCTGCAAGTTATCAAGAAGGTTCTCTCTTTAACCGTTCTGTGAACTGTGTTCCTTCTGGTTTGACGTTGTATATGTTGTCATTCCTAGTAATTTCCATTAAGAGTTAGTGATTTTGTGGTACAAATATATATATATATATATATGTATTTATATATTTGTAGATAGTAAAGATAGATATTTATATACATACACATATATATACGTATAAGTATGCTTTTTTGCTGAGTCGGGAATTCGACCTTGCAAGATATGTATGCCTATATGTTCAACTGTACATTGTCAAATCTTATCATTGCATTGCAGGTCTTTTCTGATGCTTTGAAGGTTGAGATGGTGTTGGATGAGGATAATTTTTTCGAAATGGGTGGTAATTCTGTTTCCGCGGCTCATGTTTCTCATAATCTAGGTATCGATATGAGGTTGCTATATATCTTCCCAAGTCCTATTATGCTTCACATGGCGCTAGTGGAAAAAGAAGGTACCAGCTCTATTGGTGTGAGAACATCTGCTAACGAGGACAGTTTGCTTCTTTCTTTTGATACCATGGCTCCTACTTATCATAGCTTGAAGTCAAATAAAAAATCTTCTAGGATCTTCTACAGTAAGAGTGATGGTTATCCTACTAAATGCCGAAAGACGGATTCAAATCTCTATGAAAAGTCTATGGCTCTTAATTTTGAAGATGGTCATCCTTGGAAATCTACCTCCATTAATGTAGCATGTTCTATTAGCCGTTGCAACAAAGTATTCTATGAAAGTGTACATGGGGGAAACAATTTATATGAATCCTCCCTATCACTCCACATTCCAAGAGATTCAAGGGGTATCATGCGAGAATCATGGAAAATACATTTGGGATCTTGCGTGGATGCTTCACCTCTTGTTGTTCTCAAAGATCAAGACATGTTTCTTTTCATTGGATCACACTCATGCAGATTTTTTTGTATCAATGGTAAAAGGTATTCATTATATTTAATTCTTTAATTATAATTGTTGTACCAATGATACCTATGTTAATGGTGTGGAATACCAAAAGTTGCGTATGCTCGCCTCAACATATCTGGTATATATGCGACACTTAATACTAAATGACTACATCTGCATAACACCGATTGTAACTAGGGTTATTTACATTTTACTTCATTGCAGATTATACCAACCCTCACCTTCTCCCCTTACACTTCACCCTCATTGCCCAAATTAAATTGATCTGCTTTGGCCCTGCAGTTTCCTTTTATGATAACAAAAGAAAAATATGACAATTTGCCTCAAATAGCTCAGGAACTGGGCACATGGAACTTTTTGTTTGCTTTGTTAATGGAGATTAACGCCTAGATCAAAGTTGATGTAGTTTGAAATACAAGTGCGCCTTCTGACTTTTTCTTGAAGTTTAAGAGGCAAGATGGGACTTTCAGTTGAAAAAAAGGATTTTTTTGTTTAAGTTTTTTTATTGCTTTAGTACTGGTTTACAGTGAAACTTCATCTGATGATGAAGATATTTTTTTCACGGATAATACACTCATACTTCAGAATTGTTGTCAAGCTACAGAAGTCTCTAAAATATGGTCTTGACATGACGATGTTTATATTTTCTTACAGAGTACACAAATTTTATGATATTGGAATATTTAACAAGCTATCCTATGTCTATTTATCGTAATGGTGTCATAATGAAGTTGTAAATCCCATTTGATTCCATTCGTGTAAATGCGACTTTAGGGTTTTATTGAATTATATGGGGGTTTCAATGATATGCTTAAACTCTAGATTGTGTAGTAAGCCATTATTTTGTTTTTTAGTTGAACAGGATGCAATGGCTTTTTCTTTTTACCTTGTTTTTAGAATTGAATGCCCATAGCTTCCTTCATAAGGGAATTCTGGTAATTGATATTCTAGATCTATAACATCAGGCACATCATTGCAAGTGTACAAGGTTTTGTCTCTTGTAATCACTGTCAATCATATGACCTTTTCTGCTAGCATTTTGTTGGCTATGATCATGATGCCAACTGGTAAAGAGTTTTACCAATATGCAAAGGAAAGAAGCTATTGTTGCATTACTCTTTTCTTGTTGTGTAGCTAAGGATATATGCAACTATTTCTTGAAATGTGTAAATAACATAAGAGAGACAACGAGTTTGCAAAGCACTTGGAATGCTTGCATGGATTTCATGTGTTAATGTCACGCCCCACAATCCGTGACCCGGGGACGTGAGAATATAAAAGGAAAGAAAAGAAAGAAAAGAATATAAATACTTATACAACTCTCGTCAATCAGTCGCGTCCCGAGTTTCCAACCTTAAAACTCAAGGATATGACCTTGCCAATAATGAACAAAGAAGAATACATTTATCTTCCAATCCCATCTATGTATACTACAACATCTCAGTGTACAACAACGGAATAAACAACAACGTGAATATTACAACTGTAAACCTCTTGTTTACATATACACATCAAGCTATAAGCTTTCCAAAAGTAAAATAAAAGGATGTTATACATATGTTCTTCGCTTGCATATGACGCAAGGTCATATCTATACTATCATACAACATTTTTGAATCTATAACATAATACATCATACATCCTTTTCTTATATAAAATACATCAGTCTGGAAACAAAATACCACTCTATATCAAAATAACATGCAATCCGCCTCCACATTAGTCATGCCCTGAGCTGAACTCCGGACCTATAAACAATATTATAGGTAGATGCATAAAATGGAAAATGTATAGGTCAGAAATTAACAAAACGATAAATCTGACAGTATGCGATATATGAACATGCACTTAACATGAAAAATGAACATAATTATTTTATATAACGCATAATGAAAACCCATATATTAATCATTAAGTAATCAAACCAATACCGAAAACAACTTGTACAAATGAGAAACTTACAACCTAAGAACGCTTAAACTTAGAAACATTTTCTTAAACTTATCTTAATTACGACAAATGGGAAATATGGGACTATATCTCTTTACGTTGACTAAAAAGGGAGGGTGTTTCTTATTACCCTTTGTTTTTTTAATAAGAGTGAGCGATTCTTACAATCTGGGGCCGTTTCTTATTGTCTTTTTTCTTGTAAGTGCGAGCGATTCTTACGACTCGCGGTTCTTAAAACAAAATGTTCGAGCGATTCTTACGACTTGCAATTCTTAAAACAAAAGGTGCGAGCGATTCTTATGACTTGCAGGACATTTCTTAATTGTCCTTTTTCTTATAAAAATTTTAGTAAAAGAAAATTGGGACTTGTCCCGTTTTGCATGTGAGGGTGTACATTTATACCCTTGTGCTCAAGCTTGAGGGCATACGCTTTTACCTTTAAGCATCGTAAAACAAAAAGTGTGGACTTTTCTTATCATCACCCTTTTTTTTTTAAAACAAGTGGAACACTTCTTATTGCCCCATTTTCTTAAAACAAAAATGGGGTGTTTCTTATACCCCTTGCTTAAAATGTATTGTGATACTTTGTCCCGAATTTACCATTCGTACATTCAAACACATTTAAACATGTTATAAGCTTACTAATATGAATGAATGTTTAATATATACTAACCAAACATGCTACAACTTACTTAACATGATATGCCTTATGATTCATACTTAGACCTTATTTAATATAATGCACTTACACTTAACGTAACTTAATATGCCTTGTGTCTTCACGATATATGCCTTAGAAACACTTATTAATGTTGTCTTGTGTAACATAAACGAGACATAGGTAAAGTAATTCATACTTATTGAATAACTAATCAACATAAAACTTAAACATGTAACATACATGCAACATACTTTCAAACTTATATTAATGTTCATTTCTGCCCGTACCTTATACGAAAACCTCCAAATGTAACCTTGAACCAACCCCCGAGAACTACCAAGAAACCCTAGAGAAAAGTCTCCAAATGATCACTGAAAACCAAGTTCAATTACTCCCGAACCAACGTCCAACTTGCAAAGCTAACTTGAAACTCTTCGAACGTTTGATCAATCTTGAACTCGAATTCGATTCAAACCTAACCAAAAGAATATAGGTTTGATAGATTATAAACTTAGGAATTGATTCCCGAAAGAATTGAAATCAAATGAGGTCAATAATAATTAAAAAAATTGTTTGAACGAACCTTGGACCGGTCCAAAGGACCCCTGATCCAGTCCAAAAGTGGCAAGAAATGGAACCAAAAACAGAACAATTCCGGACCGGCCCAAGCCCCTCCGGTCTAGACCAAGGTTACACCTCTAAAAATTCGACTTTTCGCTCCGCAACCAAGTCGTTTAAGGCCCGAAAACTTCAAAAACTCCTCCAATGAATTTATACAATTGATTGAAGTCAATTAGTACAAGAAAAACATACCTCAAAACTCTGAATCAAAATCTCGAGAAAAATCGAGAATGCTCCAAATTGAGCCCGAGTTTTGATTTAGCAACGGTTCTCGAATCAAGACGAATCTAGAATCAAAGATGATCCTTACGATGTCAAAAATAAGATTTACAACTTTTTCCCACGTACCGACATGGCACGGAAATCGAGACTTTGTAAATGAACGCTAGAGACAACAAACTTGCCTAGGAATGACGAGTTCGCTTCAATGATCAAGAAAATCAACTTTTAATCAACGTACGAATTTTCGAAGTCGATGAAACAAGGCCGAGAAGTTCGAGATTTGGCTTGGAACTATTTTTCCTTTCTTCCTCTGGGGCCGTTCAACAAAGATACAAAAGTGTGACGTGCCAAGTTGCTCTTCTTGATACTTCTCTTTTTTGCTCCAAATCCGGTACAGAAACGCGCTACGAAATAACTATACGAATGATAAATAGTCACCGAATTAAATAGATTATCATTAAATCCAATTCAATAATATTATCCATTTTCGCGAAAAATTCGCTCTAATTTTCTGGGGCTCTACAATTAATGCTATGTAAAGCTAGATAGATTAGGGAGAAAAATATAGTATTTGATTATTTGATGATTTCTATCTACAATACATACATCATATATATACTAGTTTGTACATTTAATGTAAAGCTACCAACTAACACCTAACACCCAACATTTAACACCAACTATTATTACAATGCTATTATTACAATACTCCCCCTCAAGCTGGAGCGCACACGTCGTGTGCTCCAAGCTTGTCACATACATATTTTATTTGAGGTCCTCGAAGTGACTTAGTGAGAAAATCTGCAAGTTGCTCCTTTGATTTA
>MKEJ01021430.1:0-12812 GCA_001753735.1 Embelia ribes | reverse complement strand
CTATTAGGATCTTAGTAATTTCATTTTTAAAAAATTGAGGGAGGTCAACTGCTCCCTTAACATGCGTTTGTAATTGATAAAGTAATATGTTTAGATTAAATCAGGGTTAATTATTATTTAGTTTATCAACATTTCACTCATTGGTCAATTAATACATTAATTTTTAAATTCTATCAATTCGTACACAAATGTGGGATTTTTAACAGTTTCTGTTAAAATTTTCAACGGAAACCGTACACGTGGCAGACACGTCACATGGGCATATCAATCATTTACCCCTCTTCTCCATCCTTCCTGACCAATTTCGACACATGGCAAGGGAATATAAATAATTTCTCACCTAATTTTCCTCCATTTTTCCTATCTTTTTTGCCCCACAAAATCTATTAACACTAGCCATAAATTTTGCAAACCCACATTGAAGCTTCCTCCCAAATTTAGATCATTCTCTTTCTCTCAATTAACATAATCAAAAACCAATCTAGCTCAGTCTATCTCTGCGACACAGTTGCCTCAGTGTACAATATCTCTCTCTTTGTAATGAATACTATTTTTGTGGGCAAGTTGCAATCTCGTGCACGACTTTGACCAATGCAAATGCTTATAGAAGATTTATGACATGTGAAACTGGTAATTGTAGATACTCTAGATGGATTGATTTGCACCTGTATGATCGCGCTAGGGTTGCTTAGAATAATTAATGAAACTAAGAATGAGATTGAAGTTTCGAAGTTAATGGCTAGTTCAAAAATGAGAAAGTTGCATGTTTGGTTATACATTTGTATCTTTATCATAATTGTGTTGTTATGCAATTGTGATTGTAGCAATAACAATGATGAAGAAGCTAGAAATGAGAGTAAGGTTTTGATACTTTTGAAGTAGGTTATGTTTATGCTATTGTATTTGTATTTGTGTTTGTGTTTAGGACGTTGTGTTCAAATTAAGGGTTTGTGTTTGTAATGCAATGAAGTAGTATTGTTACGATGTAATGATGTATTTGAAATTTATGTAATACGTATTTGAGTAAATGAAATGAAGTGTTTGTGCCATACAATGTAATGATGTATTTGATGAATGTATTGTTTAATGTAATGAATATTCACAACTGAATTATGACATTGCCATTAACCAAACCATAATCATTCAACAACATTATCATATTGTCGCGCCTACAACTTGTCATTAACCAAACCATAATCATATAAGCATACATAACTGCATTCATAACTAATTTATCACATTATCACAATGGCATTCATAACTGCATTATCACATCATCACAATGGTATTCATAACATAAAGTTATCAACATTGTCATTCACCCCCACTACTTGTCATTAACCAAACCATAATCATATAGTTATATATTCACAAAAACATCCAAGTACAGAATAAAATAGCTGTAACATAACAGAATAATCACATTGTCATTGACCAGACATAACAATTATAAACATAATATATTAATCACATTGTTATCAACCAAATATAACATAATAATCACATTGCCATTACATGTCTTACAAACATAAAGTTATCAATATTGACATTCACCCCTACTATTTGAACAACAAGTACAAAACATAAAGTTACAAAGATGTCTTTCAAGAACACATTCACATTCAGATATTACATAAACTGGCCTATGTCCCTCAATTTCATTAACCAAAAATAACATATCTTCATTCACCCCTTATTCATTTTCAGCTAAGCTTCACTACCTCTTTGTTTGTCTCTCAATTCCTTAATTTTAGCTTAGTTGGTTTTTGGTTTTTTGTTTAACTGATGCTATTGTGTACATCTTTCCCTTGTAAAACAACTGGCCTTTTGGCAAAACAGGTGAAAAAGACTTCATAATGCCAGCATGCAGAGAGCTTGAGGGTTGTTGCACAATCTGTGAGTGTTGAGTAGATATCTGAGTAGATATGGTTGGGCCTCTATACTGAGTTGTCTTCTCTACTGCTTCATCATCTTGTGTCAAGTCAATATGGTACACCTGTTTAGCCCCTTTCTTAGAAGCATTCATAATCCTCCTACTACTACTCCTTAAAGGCAACTGAAATTTAACACTATATTAGCTAGCAAGTAATATGTAATAATGATTACAGTCATGAAGAAAATTATAGCAAATTGGTACCTTTTTCAGGGGTACTTTGTTGCTTGTTTCACTTGGGCAACATTTCTGACTTTGGCTACTTTTACACCATAAATCATATGCATTGGCAAGCTCACTCCACATAGCTTCATTATATATACCCTCCTTAGTTGGTTGATCAACTGGTACATCTACCAAATCTTCAACTACTTCACCTTTCAAACTATCTCCTTATTCAACTTATTCACTCTTTCTCTTTAGTCATTTTTTTACAGTAGCCCCTTGTTCCTTCCTTTTATTTTAGGGCCTCTCACAACTTTTTTTGGTGTGTTCTACCTTGCCACATACTTTACATGTTATTTGCATCCCTTTTCTATCAGCTTTCTCCCTATTCTCTTCTTTCTCACTTGGGTCTCTTCTTCTGAGCTTTTTTGGCCTATCAGGCATAAGAGTTATCTCTAGAGGGAGAACTGATCCTTTATTGATTTTTGGCAACAATTCATTTCCTTGGAGTGTCATAAGTACATTTGAGTATGTTTTCAATTCAGTATCCTTATTGTAGCAACTGTGCACATAATTCTCTGGGTTTTGTTTAAGAAATGAATAGTAGACACATCATGCAAGCTATTACTACCATTTGAATAGCAGACACATTTGAGTATATTTTCAAGTAGGTATCCCTACTAAATAGTTTATCCTTTACCTTTACCTTTACCTTCACCTTCACCTCATCCTCTTCATTTTCAGAGCTATGCAAGCTATCACTACCATCTGAATATGCTAGCCTCTCATTAATAATGTCTTCATTATTTTCCTTATCAACACTATGGACCAAACCCTTACTAACATCCAACTTATTAACTGACTGAGATTCAACACCAACATATGGTAAACTACATTATTAACCAATTTGTCATCATTCACCCCTAACTCCTCATCATTCCCTTCAAATCTATCTGACACATTGTCATTAACATTAACATCAACATCATCATCAAATTCATCATATTCACTTATATAATAATCCTCATCACTCTCCATTTCCAATTCATAATCAATGTTTTCAATGTCATCATCACCACCACCACTACCTTCACTAAGGTTAGCATTAACAAACGCCTCAGTGTAGACCTCAACAATCCTATACTCATCCACATACTTTCTAGGTGTACAACATCTTTATCAAACCTAATTCTTTCAATCCATTCTGGAAATCATCTCCAACTCCCTTATAATAAAGTTTCTTAACACTATATTATCTAAGCAATTAACACATTTCCAATAATTCAACAAAACTCATTGAATCAGGATGACAAAAATCCACATACTTTACAGAAGCATTCAAATATTTTACCTCTAAGCCCCATTGAAAAAAACCCCCACAATGAAATTCAATGATAAACAGTGAAGTATTACAGCCTACATAATCCATTTAAATGTTATAACAATCAAGCCCAATTTAAGCCCTAATTCAGACCTAATTAAGCCATATAATAAGAATTATTACCAAATAGAATAAGAAGAGTGGATTAAATTATGATATGGAGGTGCTCTTAATCCATCTTTCTACACCAGGGTATATACGGTATAACCCATAGCGGTCTCTCTTTGTGTGTACAGTTTAATCCTCTTTGCAATCACTGTGAAACTCCCCTCCTTCGCAATCACTGTGAAACCCTTTTCCTTCATGATCAATGTTTGCTGACTATTTCTCCCTCTCTCTCCCTTGTGATCAGTATAAAACCCTCTCATTTGCGATCAATATCTTATGACTATTTCTCTCTCTCTCTCTCTCTCGCGTTAGGGTTAGGTTTGATGGTTACAAATGTTTATTTTTTGTATGAAAGATGAGGTGTTCGTACGCACAGGGAGTGAAATGACTGATATGCCCCTGTAACGTGTCTGTCCGACAGTTTCCTTTTTATTTTTAACAGAAAGTGTTAAAAATATAATGATTGAAAAATTATTCCAATATTTGTGTACTAATTGACAGAAATTAAAAATTGGTGTACTAATTAGCCAATTGGTGAAATGCTAGAATACTAAATGATAAGTAACCCTTTATACTTATTAGGAGTGTAATATTTGAGCAAGTTTGTATAAAGGTATAAAGTCAATTACAATCTCAAAATACTATACAACTTGAATAAAAACAAATCCGAATAAGTAGATGTCTAAACGACATATTTCAATGAAAGTTATTTTGTAAAATGCTCATATCTCTTAACTCATAAATCCAATGGATGTTTACAAACCTTTTTTAGAAATATAATTCAAATATCTATAAGTTTCATACTTTGGTAAAAATCCAATTCAAATGCAAAAGGGATAAAATGAAGAAAAATAGTTCAAGCATTCAAAACTGACACTATTTCGTAAAATGGACATATATATCAGTTCATAAATCTAATGAAAGTCTACCTTACCTTTCTTGAAAGATAATTTAAAGATCTACAACTTTCATGTTGATTAAGAGCAAATTCTGAGTAAAAAATTGTCAAAACAGCCATAGATTATTGAGTTGCAGTTCAGACCATCCGAACAACCAATGGTCAACGTTGACCGGTGATGGTCAATGGTTGTCTGCCGACGGACACATGATCACCGACGGTAACGACCTTGTTAGCCAATGAACACATATTCAGTAGATTTATTTTGCGATTCTTTCCTTCAATCAAGGATTGACTATTTCATCCTGCATCAAACTTGAAGACTATAAATAAGAGAACCTAGAGGAGGAGTTCAATCATCCTAACAAGCCTTGAGCTATCTATTTCTCTATAGTTATTCTACACTCTTACTAGCCTTTGTTCTCTCACTTTCAAATACAAACTTAAAGGATTTCTTGATTCTAGTTTTAAAGTCCAAAGTTATATTAGATATTATACTTGAGGTGGTAGGGGTTTATTTCTAACTTGAGAAACTATCTCAAGTACAAAGGTGCTAGCACCCGTGAAGCTAGCAATTAGTGCAATCATTTCGTTGGTGATAAAGGAAGCTCAAGTGATTTGACTTGAGAGAGTGCACGTAAGAGATCAATGGATGGTCGGACCAATATTAAATTCGTTTGCAATCTCTCTTCCCTTATCTCTATTTAATTTATCGCATTCTCTATTTATTATATATTTGTGATAATCAATATGTGTCATCTATCCAAATTCATTGATATAAAAATATTCATATATTATTGATAGATTAGATTTAATTTAAAAATATATCGTAGCATTAATAAGGCTACGAATATATTGTACAAACATAAACAAAAATTTCGGTGCATTAAAAAAAAAAGGTAGCATTCAACAATAATATAAATAAATATTTCAGTGCATTAACAAAAATTTTATGGCACATAATATATTATTTACTCATTTTATAAATTTTGAAATGTGAAATATCGATTTCTCGATTTAGTACACTAAATTATGTTTAATTACATTTTTAGTATGCTTTCTATATTATCAAAATATTCAAAATCAACTCATAAACCAATTTCAATTTGGTAAAGTTTTGTGTGAAATTTGAAACTATTAATATTTTATATGTATTTTGCTGTAGTTTTTATTATTAAAAAAAAGGTCAACTTTAAAGTATATTCAACTATTTTATCTTTATTTTTTAACATTCTAAACATTTTCTATCAAAAGAAAAAAAAATGCCGCAAACTTCCTACCAAATTTTACAATATTGGAGTAACTGACAATTTCAAATTATATAAGTGTCATTAATATTATTAATATATTAAAAATAAATTATAATAAAATATGAATATTTCGTAGAATGAAAAAAAAATAAAAATTGGGGGCCTTCTTACTAGTATATGTATATAAGCACGTTGGAGGCTACTAAGGGAGTTAGTTTACTTACTTAACCATACTTATTATTGATAATTATAGACAGACTAAAACATGTCAGCATTGGTTTTGAATTAGTTAGTCATAAGTCACAATCAAACTTTTGATGTTTCTTTCGGGGGGAAAAATTACGTACCAAGTTGAACTCGTGTTAATCCATAATTACTCATAGTTATAATTACTAGTAACTGAAATGGATCTTTAGTTTATTATAAATTAAATAAAAGCATCCTTTAATTAGTTTGAATTCATAATCAAGGTTGTTTTAGCATTGATCAGAACTTATGTTCAACCCACTGAAAAAAAAAACTAGGAATTAATCCACTGATTTAGGAATTAAAATCACGTGAAATTGGTAATTAGATATCGTTAGTAAAGGACTAGTGCAAGTAAATAGAGATTTCTTTGGGTGGCTGCAATAACAAACTATACTTTTCTTATCTATATATGTAGTTTTTATTTTTCAACAGATTAAAAAATGGATATACTGTATTACTAGTTAATTGGTTCATGATGTTATTTTAGAGAGAAATATTTGTCAAAAAAAAATAGAAGTGGGCAAACATAAAATTATATTGAACTGAACCAAAAAAATATGATACAAGAGGTCTCTTTTATAGAACTATACAAAGACCATCCAAATAAATATAAATGACAATATAATACTTGAACTATATAAAGTTAACATTCCTCCTCGGGAGGAAACATAAAGATTCGAAATGCCAAACTTGCATGCAAAAAACTAATGCAAATCGAGGCCAAGAAGCTTCGTGAAGATGTCGGCAAGTTGTGACTGTGCGGGAGTATAAAGAGGTTCAATCAAACCAGAACGTGACTTAACCCAAACCAAATGACAATGTATCTCAATATGCTTAATACGCTCATGAAAAACAGAATTGTGAACAATATGTAGTGCAAACTGATTGTCACAAAATAATCGAATCGGACACGTAGAAGAGACTCTCAACTCACATAGGAGGGTTGTTAACCAAATCAACTCACACGTCGTGGTAGACATAGCACGATACTCAGCTTTATCAGATGGTCGAAAAACAATATCCTGCTTTTTTTCCAAGCCAAGAAATAGGGCTAGAACCCAAGACAATAAAGAAATCAATGGTAGAATGGCGAGTCGTGAAACAATTGACCCAATCAGAATTTGTATAGACAGTGAGGCGAAGATCTTAATCAAAAGAAAGAAAGAAACCATGTCGCAGGGTGCCTTTAACATAACGAAGAATGCGATAAACAACCTGCAAATGAACAGCTGTGGGGGTTTGCATAAACTGGCTGAGGCAATTAACAACATACAATATAGCAGGACGGGTAATAGTCAAATAAATAAGTCTATCAATAAGCTACCGATAAATGCTTGGGTTTGGTAAAGACAAACCATCATTAGGACAAAGACGAAGATTCTATTCCATGGGGTACCATAATCAAAAAGCATGTCTAAGGCATATTTTCACTAAGAAAGAAAAATATCAGTAGAGGAGAGAGCAACCTCCAAGCCCAAAAAATACTTCAAGGTACCTAAGTCCTTGATGTGAAATGCAAGAAACTATTTAATAGAAGCAATACTTTTGTGGTCATTACCCGCAAGAAGAATATCATCAACGCAAACAAAAATAATTGTAAACAAATTGCCCACAATGTGAATAAAGAGAGCATGATCTAATTGTGACTGTCTATATCTAGTATAAAGAAGAACTGAAGACAACTTCGAGTACCAATTTCGTGAGGCATGCTTAAGAATATAAAGAGACTTATGAAGACAACATACGCGAGTCTCCCTTTGTCGTTCATAATAAGGAGGCAAAGTCATATACAACTCCTCATCAAGGTCACCATGCAAAAAGGCATTATGTAGGTCCAACTAATGTAATTCCCAATTATGAGCAGCTGCAACAAATAAAGACAACGGACAGTGATCAACTTGGCCACGGGGTAAAGGTATCATGAAAGTGCATATGCTCACCACCCATCTGGAGCCTTGTAAAGCAGCACCTTCTGCATTTGTTTCTTCTATTAGTGATCTCAATGAACCGAAATCTCTGTCGACAGCCGAAAGCAAAGAGCCTTTCGGAGGCTCACCACCTCCTTCCTGTATGTAAATGTTTCGGCATTTATCAAAACTCGTCAAACGTAATAGCACGAGTCATATAAAAAGAGACACGGAGAGACAGAGAGAGATCCAACACTAACTGGAGCCAGATTCTTCCAGAAAATTGAGTAATTGATGTGCCCTGACTTGACAAACATTAATAATAATCTATAGAAGCACACAGGGTTGTTAAACATGATAAATGAAAAGGCAACGTTCAACTAATTCTTTTTTGTAAGCACGGAGACAAAAAACTAGGAGTTGATACTTGATCGTAAGGTGCCATAGCACCGCGTGCTAAATCGCTCAATGATAATATTTTATCTTCCCATAATTTTAGAAACCTCTCTATTTTAAATTTATTTGTTGTCCTGCAAGAAAAACACTATAATATTGGCTTTTAGTTTTTGCAAAATCCCCCTCTGGCCTTTCGATGCTCCTCGTTAATCATTTATGGTTCCGACCTGAATTTTTGGTTAGAATTTTAATCACTTTATCATTTTCCAAACATTAATCACTTATCATTTTCCATTAGGAAATACTAAAACCAATAACAAACTAACCAAGCAATACCAAAAGCAATTATCATATTTACAAACACACATCAAGAGAGAGAGAAAGAGAAACTTGTTGAAACTAAAAATTTCACAATATTTTCACTCATAATTGCTCATGCTATGATACTAACATAGCTTTATATTTTCACAATTACAAGAGTATAGATCAATTGTAGGTAGAGAATTTTCTCACTTGATATGACATTATGTTGCAAGCACATATTTTTCTCTCGTAATTGCTGATAATAATTGGTTGGGACAAAGCCAAAAATTTTGCGGGACTCCAACCTCCGTCTAATTAAAGAAACCACTAAATGTTCCATACTTGATGTAAAAGAGTATGTACATTAAACTACTCGATGTGAATTTCTTGGCCCCTATAATAGTTTCTACTACATTCACCCCAAATTTAACTTAACTTCAAAATTTTTAAAATTTTTAATTTCTGACTTCGCTCCTGATAATTGGCGTATAGTTTTAACGTTTTTATTTCCACGGATTTGGAAGTGTAACATGTCATACATTATCCTCGTTCTTTTGTATAATAAAATTAATACAGACACGAAAGCTATTCTCCAGGACTAACCTCTGCCGTTGAATTTGACGGCGCTCTGCCTCCTGATGATTCTGGAGGCTTCACCCTTGTCCATAGCGGCAACAAGCTGCTCGAGCGCCGTGCTATAGTTGGTGATGCAAGTGTTGTGGTGTTTCTGGTGGTGTAGCTCCATGATCTCCGTGCTAATCGCCAGCTCCAATGCCCCGTAGTCACACGGAAGATCTAACAGAGACAATGTTTGCAACCACCGCACGAGCTGCAGCCCCCTCATACCCCCCGCTTTCTTTACCTGAGCTCTAAGAGCTATTACAACAACCACAAGAGCCTTCAAACTCTCTCTCCCTCTCGTGTGGGAGAGTGGGAAGTGTTAAGTGAGAAGCATGCAAGGTTACCATGTCAAACTTGTGTGACGAAATCAATTTATTTTACACATCTGATCCCTACTTTATGGGTGAGTTACACTTGAATCCCAAGATAATATGAATAGTAAAATGAAATACATCAACCCCCCACGCATAAGCTCCTTTTGGCAAGTTTTCCCGCAGAAAAAGCTCAAACCATTGTTGCGTTTATAATTTTTGTGAATAGATTTTTCTTCCATTCAAATTTTCCCAAGAGAAATTCTTGTGCATCATTTTATATTCATACAGACTATATTTAACACAAATTCACATAAACAAACAACTCTTTTGTCAGTTGGATTGAACTCGTAGTCCAGCCCAGAAGTCCAAGACGCAAAAACGCAAAATACAGTAGATATAATGGCATAATAAAATTACATCAACATTCTTTCTAGTCCCTGATCACTCTTTCTTTTCAACAGAGCATGAATAGTACGAATTCTACAAATACTATTTCTTACAGCCCTTATTTTTATCACTTTTTCATCTTCAAAAGATTTCGACGAACATAAAAGCACAAACCAAGACACCCATTCCGTTCTCCTGTAACAGCAAACATGAAAGAGAATCAGTTCTGTAAATCCTGTCTGCCTCGGTGGAACTCTAATCACTGACCTTCGAGCAACTCTCTGGCTTTGTTCAACCAGACGCTGTAAATTTCATCAGAGAACAAGACAAAATGCACCTGCAAGATCACCAAACCAGAAACTTCAAGACCGACTTCGCATGTCGTTCCTAAGATGACAGTAGTATGCACATCAATGGGCACCTTCAAAATAATACTTCACAGCAAAGGCAAGTTTACAATATCAGCTAGGAATTAATACTTCAATCTTTATCATTGTTTTCCATTTGCGCTTAGAAACTAAAAATTTGATACAGAACTGATTTCATGCTGGTAATGAAAACCATGTTACTAGAAAACATAGGACTCCAAACATCAGCAAATCTAGAGAGATATATTAATCATACTTTACGCAAGATCATCTTAGTAAGATAATGAGCTTCGTGACGTAATGTGGAAGTCCACGACAAGTTACAAAATTATTGCCAGATAAATCCAGAATTGCACAACACCATCACAAACTTGTATCCTAGAGACTTTCCCCCAGTTAAGTTCCCGCTTAACTCAAATATATTGTTTACAGTTAGCTGATAAACAATAGTATCCAGGAAAATCAAGTAGATTAAATTGCAATACAAAACGACTACAGCCAAATAGAATTAAAGCAAAAGGATACCTCCTTGAAGTCATTCGCAAACTTTTTGACTGCAGATATAGCAACAGTTGCAGCTTCATCAAAAGGATAACTGAATATGAAGGTTGAATAAATCTGAGCTATAATTCCATTCCAAATAAAACTAAGTAAAGGCAAGGTGCAATCCCTACTTGGAGATGAAATAGAAGACCTTAGCTGAAGAATAACTTATGGAAGAGCCACTGGCATAAACGAATAATACGTACAACTGATACAAGACAAGGTTAACAAGCCCACCTCACTGACCAATCAATTTTTTTACGAACCAATGGGATTGAATCCAAGCAAGGCCAAGAACTTAGAAAAATTAAAAGGCCGCTGCTGCAAATGTATATTAAACTTGCTACTGACAGCTACTCTAAACAACATACCTGTATACACCGCATGATATAGCAGTAAATGCAATATACTGAATGCTGTTCTCTTTTGCGAGGCTTAAACTGTTTCTGCAACAATTTGGACAGCAATTTGCATAAAGAAACACAAATAACAAAATGAACAATATGATAATTCAACGACAGAAAACTGTTACCTGTATGCATTTGTTAGAGACTCTTTCGGTTTGGCATTGTAACCGAAAATGGGCCCAACCGTGTGAATTACATAAGCTGCTGGTAGCCTGAACCCTCTGATATAGTACAAACACAGACAGTTAGTGGTAATTGATGCGATAACTTGTGGCCACATTTGGGATAGATGCAAGGAGTGCAACTAATTATAACCTTTGTGCCATGAATCATCATGCAGATGGCAGCACAAAATGTAGCCAGGATTCATTGCAGGATTAAGCTGTAAGATATGTAGCACCGTACAAGATACAAAAGACGCTAAACCATAGGAAGTGTAGTACTGTAAAACTGTTAGTATGTTTACAATTTGTCAACGGCGCACTATACTTCAATACCCCCTTTTTTCTCTCTACTCTTCCCAAAACTTGCAAGTATGAACCCATGCTATGCAGCTGGTAGCAAAGAAATTTAAATTAAAGAGAAAGTAAAGAGTCCTACGGGGTAATCCTCGCTTCTCCTGTGGGACAGCGAACACCAGGCCGGACTTCGGGTACACCATAGCATGCATCTAGGAGTTCAGGCCCAGCGGCTCTGTGTATGGCTAAGAAAAGACGCCCTCACACATCAACAGGGTTTCCCAGGGAAAAAGATTAAAAAAAAAAGGAGCACCTGCAAAGGATGAGACAAAATTACCTCCATCTGCACCACCACCTCCAAGCATTTGCTCATTTGCTGGATTAACCTAATCCACAAAATCATGCCAAAGTAAGAAATCTATACATAAACATGTGCACGCTAACAGAAGTACTGATTCTACATAGAACCACCATCTAGTTTGGGTTTCCAGAATAAGCTGGTGTTGGGGACTGAACAGTAACCAATATGTCCAGGATCGCTTTAAAAGTACCAAAGAAGAGTTAAGAGTTCTTGAGTTTAAATGTAGGGATTAGAAATCAGTATGAAATTTAGATAGATTCTTGGGATTCATTTGGGAACCTAGGATTTGAAATCCATAGATATTTATTTGTGTAAATATTGTAGATAATTAATTCAGGAGTATCTTTGAAATTCATGTCTGCATAATCCTAAATCCAGACCAAACTAAAATGTAATGGTTTCCATACAAATTTAGTCACTAAATACTTGTGATATTAAAAAGTCCACAGAGTGATTTCAGTCATGACTCATGACATATCCAATTTTAGGATTTTAATCATGGTTGTACTAGCCTTTTAAATTTGTAATGTTAATGCAAGAGTAGTACAAATAGAAATACATATGATTGAGCTCAAACCAATTATCCACATTCTATTTTTTTATATCACAACCTCTATTCCTCATAATTTTGAAACCTTTTGTTTCTAAACCCAACCTCGAATCATATATATATATGTATATATGTATACATATATATATGTATATATATATATATATATGTATATATATGTATATAGCTTGTCCAGTACACAAATCTTTCACA
>MKEJ01021422.1:0-20803 GCA_001753735.1 Embelia ribes | reverse complement strand
ACCTTACATGATTAACGTGGATTAGTATGATTCATTACCAATACAAAGCCTATTCATACTTTATTTTAGTTGTAGCATGTACATATTTATCGAGACTCTAAAGCTTCTTATATCATTGTTGATTGGTCATCTAACCCGTTTACCTTTCTCCTTTCCCTATATCAATATTATATTATATATAGGTTCGGAGGCTAGGGATAAGCATGCATAGGCATGGACTCGAATATGGCATAGTTTAATTTTGTAGTCGTAAACTGTTTGTACATGTATATTTTTGGCAGTTGGAGGTTGTAGTAAGGTTGATTATGTACATTTATTTTGTCAAGCATTTAGCTTGAGGCTTCTTATTTTGTGTAGTATTGGCGTTGGCCTTTCTACTTTTGTTTCATTTTCCATTGTGTATGTATATATTTTTAGGAAGTGGACTGCAGTTGCCACCATAGGTGTTGTAGTTATTATTTTAGAGGTTGTACATATATTAGACTTTGTTGTATATGAGGATCGTTGGAATATGAATGTCTAATGTATCTATTTTCATATCCATTATCGTTGTTTATTGCTTTCGAGTTTATTTATATTCTTTTGTTACAATCTGATGACCCCGAATTTTTATGGGAAATTCGGAGCATGACAAAGTTAAAAGTACCACTAGAAGTCGCTCCTCAAAATAATGAACAAGAGAGAGTACCGTACCCTTATCCAATGGAAGTTGGAGACAGTGGGAGTGATCCAGTACCTAGTGGTAATATTTTAACTAGTGGGAGAATAGTACCACTTTGAAATTTTGACGACTTACAGTTATGTAGAAGTCAACAAGGAATCATTCCTTGTTGGAATTTTAAGATTAAAAGTAAGTCTTTCATGTCTTTATTGATTGATTATGTGGGTGCTGATGAACTGGCTTCTTATGAGGAAGCCTTAATTTCACCATCTTCGAAAGAGTGGCTAGTTGCTATGGATGAAAAAACTAGTTCAATGTATAAAAATGTTGTATGGGAGCTTGTTGATCTTCTGCCAGGACATAAGACCACTGGAAACAAATGGGTTTTCCAGGTCAAGCTTAAGGTTGACGGGACAATCGACAAGTATAAGGCTCACCTTGTGGTGAAAAGCAATACCCAAACAAAAGGTGTAGATTATGAAGAAACATTTTCTCCTATGGTGAGAAGTACTTCAATCCGCTTTATTTTAGCTATTGCCACACATTTAGATTTGGAATTGTTCCAAATGGATGTGAAGATTGTATTTCTCAATGCAGAACTAGATGAGAACATCTATATGGATCAACATAAGGTTTTCAGTTTAAAGGAAAGGAACACAATGTTTGTCGCTTAAAATCGTTTAGGTAATGGTATATTCGTTTTCACAAAGTCGTTATCTCCATGGGCCTTAAGAAGATCGAAGAAGACCATTGCATGTATGTCAAGAAAGTTGAGAATAAGTTTCCCATTGTCTTCCTATATGTTGACGACATTTTATTAGCCGGAAATGACATGGAGTTGATTGTCGCCACTCAAAAGTAGTTGTTCAACACTTTTGAAATGAAGGACATGGGGCAAGCGAATTTTGTACTTGGGATTAAGATCTCAAGAGATTGTTCTAAGAAACTTCTTAGAATGTCTCAAGAGACTTACATAAAGAGAATTCTGGAACGGTATCAAATGCATGATTTTAAACCCATTACCCTCCAGTTGAGAAGGGCCAAAATTTGAGCATTGATTAGAGTCCTAAAATTGAAAATGAAAAAAAGCAAATGAAAAGAATTCCTTATGCTAGTGCCGACGGTAATCTAATGTACGCTATGTTATGTACACAACTCGATATATGCTTTGTTGTTGGTATGGCTAGTCATTTCCAAAGTAACCCTAGAACTGCACATTGGGTTGCAGTGAAAAGGATATTTCGATATTTGCGAGGAACTTCAGACTTTACTTTTTGCTACCAAGGTGGCAATATCAAACTTACTAAATACACCGATGGGTATATTAATTGAGATGATAGTAAACCCATTTCAGATTATGCATTTATCCTTGGTGGTGGTGTCATCACATGGAGTAATAAAAATCAACAATTGATTTCGTTATCTACTATGAAGTCCGAAAATGTGGCTTGTATAGCTGCAATTCAAGAAGCCATCTGGTTGAGAAGGTTCTTGCATAGCTTGAGTAAAACAAGGCTTAAGAATGACGTTGTAACCTTTTGTGATAATATAGCGGCAAGGCTAACGTAGGATTTGATTTGTTCTTACATACATGGCATTTTAATTTTTTACATAAATATGACACGTTCAGATTTGTTTTGATTAATTATTGCACGTATCTTTGTTTATGTGTTGTTTTGTCACTAGGCTTATTGATCAGCCCTCTCACATGGGCGATCACCCCTCTCACACGAGCTATCGCCCTTGCACTTCGATAGCTAGCAGGATGAGACACATACTGATTACGAAATGTGATCTCCATGAATGGATCAAGGATTTTGAGTATTTAATTTTTTTCGCCTTAGTCAAAGCTAAGATGAGACTTTATCAGTTGAACATGGAGTTTTTCACCTTCCATGAAACCTAATTGTATAGCCGGATGAGAAATTTGGAGAAATATTTGAGTAGCATGTATGTTAAAAAATTCTTAAGTTAAGATGCAACTAACTAAATAAAAATAGGTAACATAAATTTAAAAACAAAATCATTTTCAAAAATATTAACTGCAATATTTTATAGAAATATTTTTGAAAGTAGAAAGACCGGTGGGTGTATTTTTTTTTTCAGTTTCTCATTTGAGAAATCTAAAATCCCCCTATTACTGTGACAAAAAATTCTACTCTTATTTTAACCGGACCGGAAACCAAATAAAAGCCCAAAAAGCCCATACATATACAATTAAAAACAGCTGAATCTAAGTTCTATTCCAAACCAAATCAAACAAACTTCTGTTCCCAGCGAGATCTCTCTCTCTCTCTCCCCGATCTCTCTGTGCGATCCATACCGTAATGGCGACGCCGGATCTCCTATTCGGGCTGAGGAACAACTTCTACCTGGGCGCGTACCAAGCGGCGATCAACAACAGCGACGTCCCTAACCTCTCCCCAGACGACGCCGTTGAGAGGGACTGTCTCGTCTACAGATCCTACATTGCCCTCGGATCCTACCAGGTCCCCCATTCACATTTACAATTCTACCCCTCCCTCTCTCTCTCTCTATATATATATGTGTGTGTGTGTGTGTGTATATATAATCTCTATTTCTCTGTATACCCAATTGGAAAATAATTTAAGCACCCAAAATAATACACCGAGACGGTACAAACACAGATCTTGTGCATTACTCGTATACAATTACATATCTACCCCTCTCTATATATGTATTCGCTATTTCGAAGCACATCCAATTGGAAAATTATTCACATACGGACAATTATGTAGCAAGATTTTACAAACATTGGTTAGATCTTGTGCGTTGACTATACCTATCCTGTGTATTACAAACATCAGTTAGATTTTGTGCGTTGATTCTTTTTTTTATTTATTTTTTAAATCAGGGCAAAGTATGTAACTGCGTAAGCGTTGTATGGTATGATTACCGGTTAGATTCTACGAGGTGATCCTATTTTTAAGTAAAAAATCAGCGTATGTAAGTGTTCTTGGTATAAGTACTGGTTAAGATTATATGTTTGTTGATTATGTGCATTGATGATACTTTTTTAGGGAAAGATTATTTGTGTTGATTGCATTTTTTGGTAGTTTTGATTACGATTATGTGCGTTGATCATATTTTTTAGGGAATGATCAATGAACTTAATATGTAACCTTATAGATAACATGTTTGTACAAGTTCCATATTGGCTAATTTGTATGTATATCATTACCCTTTTATCATTTTGAAATTTGAAATTGTTAAGTTAGTTTTTGTGGTTGTTCGCTTGGTTGCAGCTGGTAATCAACGAGATCGATTCGTCAGCCGCAACTCCACTCCAGGCTGTGAAATTGCTGGCGCTCTATCTGTCCAGTCCTGATAATAAGGTTTGTAACTATTAGATCTGTTTGTTATTTGTCCACATCTTGTTATTTTTTTAAGGATGCATCTTTTTCTCTAGCTCTAGTTACCGTCATCACACCAAATACTCTAAATGTAGGGAGTCTGTAGTTGCCAGTTATTAAGATAGAGACGATTACGAAGAAACAAGAGATGTTGCCTTAGTAATATAGGGAAAATGGTTAGGGACAATATTATTAAGAATCTGATCTATATTATATGACTTTTTTGAAATTTAGCTAACAATTGTATGAAAAATATATGAAATTATAAAGAGGCATGTTTCAGTGTATATATATGAATATTCCAGTGCACAAAGCTCCCATATTATGGTGTCTGAGTGGGGTATGATATACGCAACATTCCTCTGTTTCCAGAGGCTGTTTTCCGGAATCCTGGGTTCCAGGGTTACATATTTAAAAAAAATAAAATTAAAAAACATCAGTTTTCTGATATTATTGATAGTGCAAGTATTTATAAAAAAAAGCTAAACATGATTAATTCCACTTTTCGGAGTTTCTTAATAGTAAGAAGCTTCTCGGATTCAAGTTTTCAATACGCATTTCCGTAGCAATCAGATTCAGGATTGGAAGCGGGTTTCTGTGAATCAGACTGCCCCTGACAGAGAGTGTTACTGGTATCTGTAGCAGGAACCTTGATTTTGCTTCAGTATTTTGTTTGTGCTTCTGCGGGGCTTCTTGAAAAATAAATTGATGTGTATATATGCTATATTTAGAATGAAACTGAGTGGGTTGTTTGTGCAATGTCAAGACTTTTGAGACAATCCAGTTGCGAAAGAGTTAAAACACGAACATGGTGGGGAACTCTCTCCCTCTTTCCATTCCTGAATTATTCCTTTCCAAATATATTTTAGAAAAAGATATCATTCATAGGCCATTCAAATATACTTGTGGTCATACTGCCATATATAACCAATTGCGGTATAACTAAATCATAACAAATTTTCAATAACATCCTTACTTTAATGCAAATCAAATGATATTAAACTCAAAGGACTGGCATAACTTAACAGCTCAAAGTCATCTGATGGTATCGGTTCAAAGCTACACAAATGCTGTTCTTGTGCAGTAGCTGCAAAGGCTTTAATATCTAAAGAGCCTCTCAAGTGTGTGTAATTGTTTTCCATAAAGACTAATTGTCAAAACCAAATGAGTAACTACCTCTTACCTGAAAAATAGAGTATCATTTCCAGTGCTTGCATTCCATAAATTTGTGCGAGGTGACCTTATAATCTTTTAGGTTCAAAAGCACATATAGAGAGAGTTCCCTGGGTAGATGTAGATCTTCATGATCCCTGCTTAGCTCTTGACGTGTTGATGTTTGTTAACTGTTTAAGATCTTTCCTGTTTTCATTTGGGAATCTGATCTCTGCTAATCCTACTAAAGATTTTTCATTTTGTTACTTGGAGCCAGTGGATGAGTAAATGGATGTTTATTCCTGTATTTTGATCCTACGGGTTTCTTGCTTAAAGTTTCCTGAATCTGAATATCATAGTGAATAGTTATTTGCACACAAGATTGGACGAGGTGTGAACTTAACTCCCTTCTGGTAAATATGGTATTTCTTGGTGTCAAATATTTACTAATAATAATTCAATTCTGTACAAATCTTATGATTACTGATGCCAATCAAATTCCGACCTTTTGTTTTTGTAGTTAAGTTATCAAGTCCTTTAGATCATAGACCGGGTACTACGTTCCAACTGCCCAAAGTATGTGTAGAATATTTCTAATTTTAATTGGAACTGCAAGTAAAACTGGGTTTTTATGACCGTTGAATAATGAGGGACTACAGATTGGAGCGTTAGTCTTCTTTGATTATATGATACCCAACTCCTTATGGAGTGATTTATAATGATTTGAGCTTCAATGCATCCGGAAATTCCTCTGGAATCTCTAGATGTTGATAATAGATTTTAATTTCCAAAAAAAAAAATATATATATTATACCCAACATTTTGGAGAATGCCTTTCTGAAAAATATTAATGAGACATGGAACTTTTATAGTTTTCCATGTTTCATGAGAACTTGTGTTAAGCTTCACGGAGCTCACTCTGCCATCAATATTAGTTCTGATACAGCAGTCTTGGATTTTGCAGGAATCTACCATTTCAAGTCTACATGAGTGGTTGGCAGATCCAGCTATTGGAAATAATGCAACTTTACGGCTTATTGCAGGGACTATTTTTATGCATGAACAGGACTATAATGAAGCCTTGAAGCATACAAATGCTGGTGGAACGATGGAGCTGTGAGTTTAATATTTCTTGACTGGAGTTTAATAGCAGATGCTTATGTGTAATTCCATTGTTTCTTTGTGTATTTCTTTTTTGGTTTTTGTCAAATGCTTTCTGGAAAGAAGATTGCTTAAAAGAGATGATTATTATTTATTGGGCGTCTTCTTTCAGAAACTGGAAACATGTCAAACTGAGTTATCATTTGTGCAAAGAAGTAGGTAGTCTATGGGAAGTAAGTTGGTCCTTGTCTATAGGTCCTAACGTGATAACTTTTCAGAGGCAAGCGTTCTTGGGGTAGAGCTGACTTTGTTGTTAGGGTAGGCAGCTGTTGTATGTACGAGGAGGTAATAGGCTGTAAAACAGATTTGATGGACCAAGGCAGACAATAGGTAGTTTTCTTGTTTATATTGTTGTGGTATATACAGAAGTGCCATGAGTGTATGAGTATGCTTTGCTCTTTCACTTCTTTTTCGGCGGGCTCTAGGGAGGGATAGATTTAGGTTGGACAGTTGGTGTGGCCACCATCCTTTGTGCAGAAGCTTTCCAGGCATATTTAAACAACAATTAGTGATGTAACTTAAAGATTGGAAGCAGACGTGTATTTAAAATCTGCCATATATGCAGTATCTTCTTTATTACCAGTGATGTAACTTTTTTTCTTTTTTGGTGAGAAAATGTTTTTGGTAAGTAAATTGTTTTGATGTATTAAACTTTGATGCCATTTGTTTGCTGAGCTCATGTCACAATTCTTGCTAGATTAATCTTTTCTTTTTGGTTTAAAAAATTGAGCAAAAAGGGAAATCCATTCGTTAGTGCTAAACTTCATTCTCATGCTATTGACAATATGAGGAAATAGTTGAATGTTATCCAGCTGGTGCTTTATGTATTATGGCAAAGGAGGCGGGTAGAATAGCTTATAATTTTTTGTGAAGTTTCATTTTCTCTTAGAGCTCCATATTACTACAGAATGGTTAATTAACGAAAATTAGTAAAGTGATTCTATGAGGCTGTTTTCAACTTTTTGATTCTCTCGCCTAAGAATAGAAGTGTTAAGACGCTTTCACAGTGCATGTAAAATTTATCAAGTTTTATTTATATATTTTTTATGTGCATGTATAAAAGTTAAAGTTCAAATGCTGGCGGGCATATGATAGCCTTTACAAGGAATTTTTGGAGAATAAATGCGATTTCTGTGTCTACTTTTTTCCAGGAGTAGAACAAAATATGTTTTATGTCACGAAGTTCCTGTTTTGCTTATTTTGTTTCAACTTCATGTGATAGGCGTGATATTGTTCTAACTCTTGTGGGAAAATGTGATTGAAAGAAATTTCTAATGATTTTTTATGTTGTGCATTTTTGGTTCTGCAGGATTGCACTGAATGTGCAAATCTTTCTTAAGATGCACCGATCAGATTATGCAGAGAAGCAGCTTAGGATCATGCAACAGCTCGATGAGGACCATACATTAACTCAACTTGCTAATGCATGGCTGAACTTAGCAGTGGTAGCAACATTTTTCTGATTGTTCTTCTTCAGTCTGGTCCTCTTAATTATCATGCTTATTGTTCTTTGTTAATCAGGGTGGCTCCAAGATACAGGAAGCATACCTTATCTTCCAAGATTTCTCAGAGAAGTATCAGATGACAAGCTTGGTCTTGAATGGGAAGGCTGTTTGCTGCATGCATATGGGAAACTTTGATGAAGCTGAGTCTCTTTTGCTTGAAGCATTAAACAAGGTAGGTACTAGGACCTATTTGTTTTTTTTTTGTCGTATACAATTCCAATATGCTATAAAACTTCAATGTGATTTGGAAGAAAAGTAGATGCACCACAATAAACACATTTAATTTATGTAGCCACATAGGACATTTAAAGTGATTTTTCAACTTGACTGAAAGATTGTTTTCATTATTCTAAATTCGTTGTCACATCTAAATGATATAATTGCTGGTGACATTGTGGAATTGGTTTAATCGTGCTCGATTCAAGTTATGCTTTTTAAATATTTCGTTCTAAATTTGAGTTGGGGAGACGCAATTTATTAGTAAATGCTATGTGGCGAGATGGTTTTGATTATCATTTTCTGATAACATAATCGAGAAGTTTGAGTATATGTGTATGCACACACATGTGCGCGTGCACACACACACTCTTTTGTGGTCCATCAGAAAGGGAAGTGTTTGCAGCTATGGGTTTGGTAATAACACTGTTCTGTAAATTTTCTCATTTGATGAGATTTCAAGCTTTATTTGACACTTCCGAAAATTCTTACCAATGTCATTGTTCCTGTATTCTGAAGTTTGAACTATATACTTGCCAAATTTCTGAAAATCTGGAATTTAGACAGAAATTGCAGGGAAGATCTGAATCTTTATTATGCAGCTTAGATATCTCGATTTATGATACAGGATGCGAAGGATCCAGAAACACTGGCTAACTTAGTTGTTTGTTGTCTGCATATTGGGAAGCCATCGTCACGTTTCCTTCAGTAAGTCATCTGTTCATGAACCTGTTGTATATTTTCCATTTGGTCATTTATTTTGGTACTCATGTATTTCTTTGTGGTTTCAAAGATACATACTGTCGCTTTGAACGAACCGTGTAGGTCTTCCTTTTTCATGAATTGAGAATGCCCTCATTGGTAATATCATGCTAATATCACATAAATTTTCTCCTTTTAATGGATTTTTCTGATTTGTGAATCATGGAATTGTGAATACACGTCAGTTTGCTATTCTGTTTCTTAGGAAAATTAGGATGGGCTAAATATGCAAGCAATGTTGGCATAATTGTCCAAGTGGTTTTAGTTGTGAGTTAATAGATTCAGAGCATGGACTTCTGCAGCTCTTTTATGGTTCTTTGAATCCAATTGCTGGCTGGCTTTCATTGCTTCACTCCCAGCATAAATTGCACATCATCTTGATTTGGTCTGTATATTGGACCTTTTGTGGTTATGGACCTCCCAGGGTCTCTGTCAAAGTACTTGCGTATGCATTCAAGGAACAATAGTAAGGCTTATTTTAATTTGAATGCCTCCATTTTTATTCGTTTAATTGGGGTATTTCTTCGTCCTGTTGATAACTTCTTGTGATCGTATAAATTTGAAGTCAAATCTTTGAATACCATATGATGCATTCACGGCAATGATTGTGTGTGAGTTAATATTATATGTTGCCTACTAATTTAGTTACTTTTCCTTAATATCCTTTTACATGCAGCATCGAATGTTCCCTTTACGATCCCTGGTATCACAAGTCTAAAAAGCATATCTTAGTCTTCCCTATTTTGAAGGATTAAGGCAGTACTTCAAATGAATTTGTGTGACATTTGCCCTTGTTTAGGATTGAATTCAAATTGCTCACATTTTATTTATCCATGGACTTATTTATTTCTTTCGGTTGTGCAGTCAGCTGAAATTGTCTCATCCAGACCATGTTCTGGTTAAGCGTGGAACTAGTGCAGAAGAGAATTTTGACAGAGCGGTACAAACATTGGGTTAAAGAATTAATGGCGATGTAAAATTATTTAGAGGGTTGATGCCCATTGCCTTCACATCATGTGAGAAGATTATTTTCCTGGTTTTGTAGCTGATAAAAGTAAAGAGTCAGCACTTGAGTTGAATAACAAAGAGATTTATGTTATTGACTATTATAAACTTGTCTTCATCTTGTTTTTTCTTGTGGCTTGTCTATTTCTAGTACAGCCTTACACATTGTATTGTTAACACTCAATATTTTCATGTTTCTAAGGATAGTATTTCAACCTCACACCATGATCATGGGTACTCTTCCTCATCTCTCTGGGTGGCAAACAAATTTGATTGTATTTTAACTTTGTTTTATTCACACAAAAAAGTGGAGTTTTCTAGTTCTTTTCCATTTTGATGATTTTGGTTATCTCTGACCGACTTCTTGGATAGTCGGATTAAAAAGGAACGAGAGTAAATTATCTGCTTTTTGTTTGGTGGTAGGATGGGACGAGGAAATGTGGGAAAAGGTTTTATTGGTGCATAAATTCTGAAGAGGTTTTACCTTTTTTCCATGAAAATTCGTCTTGAGCAAGGAAAGCGGTAGAGGAAAACCGAAGTGAGAGGGTCAACGAAAAGATGAAAGTTTGGACTTTGTATAAATTATTCATTCGACAACTCTTATTGAATGAGATATCACATCCAAGTACAAAGTCATAATTGTCAAATCTAGAAATTAATACTTCATCCTCGAAATTGACAAAAAAGAAGACGGGAGGGAGCCGACGCAAAACTTGCCATCGATCACTGTCGAAATAGACTGAAAGAGTATATATGACTTACGATGAGTTGAACACAGAAGTTGGAAATTTCTGAAAAAATGGCATAGACCGTGGCGGATGTACCATACATATTATCTATGATTTTCTCTGTTTAAGCTGCACTTCACAAGGTTCTAATAGGTCAATTACTCTTACCTAGCTTGCACGAAAAAAAATGTGTTATCATGCAGTCGATGCTGAACCTACAACCCATTAAAGTGCAAGTACTACATGAAAATTTGATTTCGTAAGAGCTCTTATTTGCTCAATTAATTCATAGACTGTGATTGTGTCTGATTACTACTTGACCTGCTGCTAAGAAAGAATAATGCTTGTAAAGGTTTTAGAATTGATGCACTCGATGAGTGTATCTTGAGCTGGTGAACTGAAAAAAAAATGTGCATCATAATATTTGCGTCTCCAAGATGGCATTTATATAGATGCATCGGATTCACTTGAAGAGGCTTCGTAACTGAGACCACGTTCAAGGCTTACAACTAAAAGTTTACGAGTTTTCCTGCATCTTGCTCTAAGGAAACAAGATCCAAATGCAAATCATACAAAAATTGAAGTTTGATTTTGTAAATTAGAAAAAAAATGTTTAGTGAACAAAACAACCGTAATACTTCCAACACCAGTGCAAAACAATTTGACTGAAGAAAGAAATGCCACGACTACAACTCACATATTTTCAGACAAATAAGAAGCCACCTTTAACAGCAAAAGCGCACTTAAAAGTTTTGAACTTCCCGTGAACAAAACAGATAGCACAGGACAATTTGATTGAAGAAAAATATATTGTGATAGCAAATCAGAGAGACCAAGCCGAAAGGAAACCAAAATTGGAAAAACCCTAGAAGTCGGTTTTTTTAATGATTGCATGGTGATCCCAAGTCATTCGAGGCCAAAGTTGAAATCGTCAAATTTTATCTTACCTTGGTAAGCATCCAATACTTAGGGGATTTCATCCTTGTAGTTGTTGACACATCTCTCCAAGAACTTGTTCTCAGTCATTATCAAAATTGAAAGTAAGTTTACTTTCTTGAAGTTTTTTCTCGACACCAAAATTTGCACAACAGAACACCTAGGTACCACCCTCTTCCCCAAGCTATACATCAGAGAATTTGGGGTCTTCACCAAATGCGACAGGCTCCAATGAAACTTCTCAAACGAGAACTTTGTGGCTGCCCTTAACTTCTTCTCTGATATCAACAACAAAAAAGGCTGCTTCTTGAACATATCATGTATCTCGCCCTCAGAGAAACTCAAGCTCTTATATGCATTTAGCTTTTTAAGCCAACCTGATTCACAATGCCAGGCCATCGCATGAACTGCGCGCTCAAACGATGCGGAGGAAGTGTCAAAACCCATATCCATTACAACCATGACAACTTTCTTAAAGTAGTGAGGCTTCGTATCTGCACATATCCTACACCGTGATGCTCCTGCGACGATTTTCAAGATCTGTGCTTCCAGAACCCCAAGATCCCACAACGTTTTCACATTGTGGGGGAGGCATTTGCGGATCTTAATCCTATCAGCCGCTATTTCTTGACCACCGTAATAATGTTTGAACAGATCGAAAGCGGGAATGAGGTGATTGAGCAAGCTTCTCCAGAGTATGTAAGGGTCTGAAGTGACTGCTTTGATAACATCTTGTTGAGACAAGCCAATGGACAGAAGGAAATCAAACTTGGGCTTGTGATTTCTCGAAACATCGTAGAAGTGGATGGATGGGGCTTTGGAAATGATGTTTCTCATTTTGCGTTCGGAAAAGCCGAAACTTTCGAAGTATTTGATTGAAGAAACAGGTTTTGTGGAAGATTTGATCCCGTAGGAATTTAATAGTTTTTGGTGATTTATTAAACTAATACAACTAATACTACTACTGATGGTACCGTAATTACTGATAAGAATAATAATACTAGAAAATGATTGTAAATGATGATAAGATTTGGGTATTATTAGGGTTTTATTACAGTCAGCAAGGAAATGAAGCATTTTGTTTCGAGGAACTAAACGAGAGCCTAAACTAAATTTTAGAGATCAAAACTTACAATTTCCAATCACCTAAAAATTCTCATCCAGCATTGTGCCTAACTTTATTCAATCCCCTATGTTTTAGTGGGTTTGCTACAGTGATCCCTTGAGTAGGGGTACTCAAACTGGTTCTCCAAATCTCACCCTCTAAATTTCGAGTTTTATGTACTGGGATTAAAATTCAGGGATAGGAAATGGATAATCTGGTGAAATGCCCTTATAATGAATTTGAAAGTACCTTGTTCATGCTTTCATATCCCGGTGGTGAGGTTCAAAGGTGGTGGTTCAGTATCGAAGGCGGACGATTGGCGGCGGAAGTTTTCTCTCCGGTGGTGGGTATGACAACCGGCGGCCAGTCCAGATGAGAGAGGGAGAGCTATGAATCATTTGACACCTAACATCTTATATACAATCAAGGTCGTCGAATCGTGAATTTTGACATCATCCTCAAAATTGATCAAAATGATAAAAACATAGATGGGAAAGAGAGAGAATGAAAGAAAAGATTAGTTGAGCAGGCAGGAACGATCCCATTTATAAAATTCCAAAATATCGTAGAAGTATATGCCACATCGACAAAAGTTGAACAGAAAATTTTGAATTTTGAAAACGATGGCATGGACAAAGTAAAAATAAACCTGACAAAGTAAAAATATCTGCGAGTTTCCTGTAACTTGCTGCTGATACTAAAAGCAGTAAAGAAATCGCAAATCAGTATAAAAACAGGCAGGTGATTCCAACATGCATGTATTCAGGGCTTCATATCTAAGATTAGGGATTCAAAAAAAATAAAGTGTCAGCTTCGTTTTGCTCCGATGAGACAACATCCAAAAACAAAGAAACACGTACAGACTGAAGTGTTGGGCGACGCATTATATTTTTGTATAAAAAAATAAACAGAGGCAGGCACATAAAATCTAAACAATTGAAGAAGAGAAAACTTGACTGATCTGATTT
Organism: Embelia ribes; assembly: GCA_001753735.1. NCBI lineage: Eukaryota > Viridiplantae > Streptophyta > Magnoliopsida > Ericales > Primulaceae > Embelia > Embelia ribes. The sequence goes on along the minus strand of MKEJ01021422.1, from coordinate 7,230 downwards.
TATCATTACTTAGCTAAATTTTGCACACTGGAATATAGGCCTTGACAATGATCTAAATCAAAATGGTCAATTGCTGATAACACAATGATCGAAAACTCCTGATGCCGTGAATTTCAATTTGAAACCGTAGACTTTGCATAGACTATAGCATTCCATTCCTCGAACAATATAGCTTAACCATTTCATATGATAAACTTTCATTAGGAAAATCTTAACAACAAAACAACAATAGCAATACCTTGAGATTTAGGCAAAATTAGAAACAAAATCTATAGCAGCAGATCTTTACTGTTCAACCTTTCCTGGGAAAGGAAGCTTTCATGGGTTTGAATTTTCAGTGAACAAAACAATCCAAATGTTTTCAACACTAGCACAGAACAACCTGACTGAAGATAGCGAGATTACAATTACAATTCAGAGAGACGTGCAAGAAAGCATACGATATTGAAGCAGCTACAAATCAGATTTTTCTGATAATCTTAGCCTCTTCTACAATTGCTTAGCATTTCCAAGTCATTCGAGATCAAAGTTGAAATCATCAAATATTATCTTGCCTTTCTACAATTGCATAGCATTCCCAAGTCATTTGAGATCAAAGTTGAAATCATCAAATTTTATCTTACCTTGGTAAGCATCCAATACTTCAGGGATTTCATCCTTGTAGTTGTTGACACATCTCTCCAAGAACTTGTTCTCAGTCATTATCAAAATTGAAAGTAAGTTTACTTTCTTGAAGTTGTTTCTCGACACCAAAGCTTGCAAAACGGAACACCTCGGTACCACTCTCTTGTCCAGGCTATACGTTAATGCATTCGGGTTATTCAGCAGATGAGATGAGCTGCTTCTCCGATCACCACAATGAAACGGGCTGCTTCTTGAATAAATCATGCATCTCGCCAGAAGCCCAAGCTCTTATACACCTTTAACTTGTTAAGCCACCCCTGTTTAGTTTGCCACGTCATCGCACACAAAGCGTTCCCAAATGACGCAGAGGATCACAACTTTCCTAAAGTAGTGAGGCTTTGTATTTTCACATATTCCACAACATGACCCTCCACTGACCATTTTAACAACACGTGTTTCCGGGACTCCAAAATCTCGCAACATCTTCACACTGGGGGCGAGGCCCTCGAGTACATCACATCTGATACGACAGGGCCAATGCATAATCCTATGAGCTGCTATTTCTTGACCACTGTAATAATGTTTGAGCAGATCGAACACGGGAATGATGTGATTGTGCAAGCTTGTATGGAGTATCATGGGTTCTGAAGTGACTACTTTGATAACATCTTGTTGAGACAAGCCAATGGACTGAAGGAAATCAATCTTGGGCTTGTGTTTCCCGAAAAATCGGAAAAGAGGAGTGAGGGGACTTTGGAAATGATCGTTTTTATTTGGGTTTCGGAAAATCCAAAATTTTTTAAGTGTGTGACGGTAGGAACAGGTTTTGCACAAGGTTTTATCCTGCGGGAGATTAATAGGTCAGCAAGTGTGGTTGTTTTTTGCTGATTTGTACTGATATTATTAGATAATGAATGTAAATGATGGTTATAGGATTTGGGTATTAGGGTTTTACTACACTTAATAAGGAACCAAAGCATATTGTTTCGGAAGATCATGACTAGTATTGATCTCAACTCCAATGCTTCCAAATGAGTCCCTCAACTAAACTAAACTAAACTAAATTTTAGACATTAAATTCGGTATCCCCGTGTATATATATATATATATATATAGGGATTAAGATTTAGGGATGGGAAAGGCATAGTGGGTTGAGAATGCCCTAATTAATAATACATACATACATAATTAATGATAGATATGAAAGTACATTGCCGAATTGAGGAGGCGACGGCGGATACTCTACGGCGGTGGGAATGGCTACCGGCAGCTGAGTAGGAGAGAGAAAGAGCACCAGGCAGGGGACGACGGAGACGATAAATTTGTAAATTTATATCCATCTCTTTTTAAATTTTTCCTATTAAAACTTAATATTTAGTAATTGCTTACATCAATTTTTTTTTATAAATTTGTAAAAGAATTAAAATAATTATATATATATATATATATATTATATAATAAACCTGCAAAAAAATATAAATAAATTATGAGCTGGTAAATTTTTTATTTAGAAATATAAAGTAGCATTCTAAAAAAAAAATTTAAAACTATAAAATAATTGGTAGTACGAAACATTTCTTTTTTATTTATCTTACGGCCCTTTAGAAAATATGAATTACTCAAAATACTTTATATATTTTTTATTCTAATAATGTCTTTCACATTATAATTTCATAACAAAATCCTTCGTGCCTAAAATTATAATTTAATTAATCTTAACTTGCATATTTTTATTAAGCACAAATAAATTAACCAAAATTTATTATTTATTATTTTTTGAATTTTTGAATTTTATATTTTTGTAATTTTTATCAAATTTTATACTAAATTATATCTAAATTCTCCTTGGTATTCCCAAGGAGCAATTTGCATTTTACACTAAATTTTGATTGTAAAAATTATAATAAAATATATAAATTATTTAAATACAATAATAATGAGATATGTGCCTTTATCGAGGAATTCAATAAGTAATTTCTAGTACTTTATATATCAAGTTTTTATTGATTTAATTTATAAAGTCTTAAAGGTATATTTATCGATTGATTTTCATTAAACGTGATAGCGGGAGTTTGTCGGATTCCATAACTATGATTTAATATTTTCTAAGTTACCTTAAATGGATAGACTTTTTAAATTAAAACCATTTTATCAATATTAACTGGTTAAAGTGTTTAGAAAGTTACGAAAGTGTATTATTTAGTTTAATTCAACTTAAAGTGCCATTGGAAAGTTGTCAATTTTCATAACTACAATAAGTGATTCCAATTTTACTTCTGATAAATTTTAAACTAAGTTTACTTATCTTTATTCAACTTAAAGTGTCATTGAAAGATTGTCAATATTTTTAACTACAATTAAGTGATTTTAATGATAAGTTCAAAATTATAACTTTCTAATTAATTTTTTTCGGTTTTATGCTTTAAAGATTAATCTTGACATATAAAGTACTCGGAGTTTCAATTAACTTATTTTTATCCTCGAGAAAAGATTAAGTTTAGCCTAACATAATGAAATTATACATAATAATAGATCTGATAAAACTTAAAGAACAAGACATGTTTGTATACTTAAATATAAACAATAATTATGAATAACAATATGGAACAACAATATGAAATAATAATACTACTTTAACATGTGATAATCATGTATGTAAATGAACTTTATAACATGAATAACAACTTAAACAATCTTGAAAACTTGAAATAAGTAAAAATACTTACAAACAATTGTTAATCTTTTCAATTCTTCAATAATTCTACGAGAAAGCTTACGGATGGTGAAGATGAAGGAGAATGCTCTCAACTTTTCTTCAAAATAATATGATATAATAATACAAATCATGATGCCATTTTAAACTAACATAATATTATTCTAATGCAAGGTGGTTGAGAAATTTGATAAATTGGACCACCTTTTCGTAAATTTGTGGAACAAGATAACTAATATTAAAAAGGTAGGTTTGAAGTGGTTGAAGCATGATTGAATTTGCTCCAATTTTAATCACTTCAATTATTGCACTTGATCTTCAATTGTTTTCACTTAAACACCATTTATTGAGTGTTTATGACTTGATCAACTCTTTAAGAAGCAATTATTTACGTCCATTTGACGTTGATTTCCTGAAATAAATACCGAAGAACCGTAATTCCAAAATAATGCACAAAACGAACATAAAATGTCACTTGAGTCATGTTTTTGCTCATTTTTACAATTCCAACTTTTACACTTTTATACACTAACCACACCCCCATACTTAAACATTGCTAGTTCCGAGCAATGCAAAACACAATTATTCGATAAACAAGTTCAAAAATTCATAAAAACTCAACTTTCAAAATGTTCGACAAGTTGTTGATTACTTTGATAAACCAAACAAGAATCCTATCCCGAATCCGTATGTACAAAACATCAACTAGGTTCAAAATACCCCACTGAGATTCGTTAACTCCAAAAAAATTAAGCTAGTTAGAATTGAATTCCTATGACTATAGAAAGATTGGATATGAAACCGATATCTTTTCAAAATATAACTCAAAATTTTAGGTTTGAGAAGATATTCATTTAAACTTTTCACATTCCCAAAATTTAAGTCGATTGTCAATGCGACATCATTCGTTCTTATTGCTTTCCACCCTATCTCTCCAGTTTGACTCTTTTTTTTATATATTTTTTCTTACCATCGTCGGACACTTTCACCTCTTCGACCACTTTTACTTTTGATTTTTTTCATTTGAAAATTTGAAAGCATAGCATTAGGCACAACATTTTTTTATAAAGTAGATCGAGTCAATTTCTCAAAGAAATGTTTTCATATACTTTCGAACCAAGTCAAAGAAGTTTCAACTTTCACTATATTACTTTTCCCAACAACCTCGTCTAAGTGATACAATCCAACCCCAATACATTAGCATGAATACAAATATTGGCCTAATCAACTTGTTTAATTTTTTTTACACAACAACTTGCAACAAATAATCATTTTCCAAAATCTTATGAACTTGTTTAATACATTGTTAACTTTTTTCTCTTCCCCTCATCCTAATTGTTTACCAATTTTATTTTCACTTCTTTCTATCAATATAGCAATGATGATATCCAATAATAACGATAGATAGAAACAACATGAAGTGTAGTGACAAAGATAAAAATGTGTAATGTACAAAAGGAACGAGAACATATATCGAATTGTGTTTTGTTTTGCTCATAAATACTTCCACTTAGCCTTATTCTTTTTATTCAACCTAAAATACACAACTATATACTACAAAGACAAGTGCGATTATCATATTATATGGCATATATATTGTGCAATCGTATATGTCATACTGAAAAAGAAAAGCACACAAAGATAAAACAAAAACACACCAAATGAAATAAACGATAAAAAATAGCCACAGAAGGTATCAACAAGTACAAAATGCCATTAGTAGCCGATCAATATAAGTTCATAACACACTCTACAATTATATCCAAGTTTTGATAAAAAAAAATTTGGCTATTTTTAAGAAAATGCAACGTAAATCAACTTTTTATTTTTATTTATTTTGGCCTAAACATGATATAATAGACCCCCAAAGAACAATCTGAAAGGAAATGGAGCAAAACGAAAAAAGAAAAGAAATAAGGAACATAACTAACTAATATATACAAATGTGTGTTTTCATGCATGATTACTCATAATTTAGGTCAACGAAACCCATCTCGACTTGTAGTTCATATTGATTATTGTAGTACGGCTACAAACGATAGTTGTTCATCTTAAAATTTGCACCCTTAATGGATTTAGGGTCGTAAATCTCATATGTACTATGAGAACCAATATTATGGATGACAAAAGGTCCAGTCCACTTCGAACTCAGTTTTCTAGGGAATAGATTTAATTGAGAATTGTATTACTTTGTCCTCTACCACATAGTTTCGATTCTTGATATGCTTGTAGTGAAAGCTTTTAATTTTCATTTTTGAAACTTTTGCATTCTCATATGCATCATTGCGTAGTCTTTTAACTCAATCAGATCGAGTTTCCGACTTTCACCCGCCACTTGTAACGATTCATTACATTGATGAACAACCCAATACGCTCAATGTTCAAGTTTTACCAGGAGGTGGCATGCTTTTCAAAAGACTAATCTGTAGGGAGACATCCCTAAGATTGTATTATATTCTGTAGGATAAGCCCAAAGAGCATCAATCAAATGATCAGATCAGTCTTTGCAGTTTAGATTAATAGTCTTTTCTAGGATTCCTTTGACTTCACGATTGTCAAACTCAACTTGACTACTCGTTTTTGGATGATAAGTCGTTCCTACTTTATGGACTACCCCATATTTCTTGACCAACATCCTAAAAGGATGATTGCAGAAATGTGTTCCGCCAACACTAATAATTGTACGGGGTATACCGAATCGAGAGAAAATGTTTTCTCATAGGAATTTGATCACGACTTTATGATCATTTGTATGCGTGGGGATTGCTTCAACACACTTAAACACGTAGTTCACGGCTACCAAAATATATAGAAAACCATATGAATTCAGGAAAGGTCCCATAAAGTTGATGCCCAAACAATTGAAGATTTCAATTATAATAATGGATTCTTGAAACATCTCATTATGCTTAGTAAGTTTACCAAGTCATTGGCACCTATTGCAGCTTTAACAATTTGTATATACATCTTTGAACATTGTCGGCCAATAGAAACCACTTTGTAGAATTTTGGTTGTAGTTTTCTTTGACAAAAAGTGTCCTCCACAAGGAGGCTATGACAATGCATAATNNGAACTTTATAAAAGAATCGTCACCTATCATTTACTGACCAATGAGAAGGAATGATTCCCATTACCAGATAATATGCTATGCTGGCGGACAAAGGAAGAGTACCAGTACTTATAGCGTACAGTTTCTCATTGGGGAAATACTAGTTGATAGGAGAAGGATCGTCGCTCAATGATAAACTTGTTAGTCTTGACAAATGATCTGCAATGACATTCTCTACCCTTTCTTATCACGGATCATGAGATCAAATTTTTGCAATAATAAAATACATCTTAATAATCGTCCTTTTGTATCTTTCTTTGAAAGAAGGTATTTGAGAGCCGTGGGATCTATAAAAATATTCATTGGAGGACCCACGATATAATAGCGAAATTTGTCCAAAGTGAAAACTACCACTAAAATCTCCTTTCAGTCGTATTATAATTCAATTGTGCATTGTTTAAGGACCTACTTGGGTAGTAAACTACATGACCTTTCTTGTCCTTATATTGCCCCAATACAGCCCATATTGCATAGTCATTGGCATCATACATAAGCTCGAAGGGTAAAACCAATTAGGAGGTTGTATAATAGGAGTCGAGATCAAAAGCCTTTTCAATGTATCAAATGTTATTCGGCATTTGAGTATCCATTCAAAAGGAACATCCGTAAATAAGAGATGACACAATGGTTTAGCAATGGTGCTAAATGATTGTATGAATCACCGATAAAAACTATCATGGCATAAAAACAATCTGACATCCTTCACCGAGGTTGGGGGTGGGAGCTTCTCAATAAGTTCCTTTAGCACGGTCCACCTCTATACCTCTCGATGAGACAATGTGT
>MKEJ01021412.1:0-14909 GCA_001753735.1 Embelia ribes | reverse complement strand
AATTACCAAAATAACCTCAATTATATTTACCATGTTCTCCGTAAATACCTATTTTTGTCTTTTTTAAATAAAAAGCACAACTTTACCAAACACCATACTACTTACCAAAGTAATTTTTGAAATATATTTACCAAATACTAGAAATATATTCACTTTTAGAATTAACTTTTAACAACTTTGATAAGCAGATTTTGAAAAACAAACGCATTCCTAAACTAAACCTTAGTCCTATGAACAAAGATACCCTTAAATATTCATATCAACAATGGGGATCCAAATGAACTGAGCCGTTCATGAACAAGCTTGGGCTCAACTCATTAAGAGATGGTTCGGGCTCATTCATTTATAAACGAGTTGAGTCTAAATAAACAAATCGAGTCCCGCCTCGGCTCGTTAGGCCTCCGGCTAGCTTGATTAATCTTAAAACAAAAAGATAAATAATTCAAATTATAAAACTAAGTTCACATACTTAAAAACATAAAATCAAATTGAATATTTGATATATAAGTTAATAAATTGTTATTAGATGGTGACTTGACTTTACAATAGATTCATGATAATATTGAGCTTTTTAAAGTGTTTGGAAATCCAATTTATCAATTTAAGGCTGTTGAAATGAGTTGAATCTAACGAGCCTAGCCTTATAGACTCAAGCTCGGCTCGTTTAGCTAAGTGAGCCGATCCAATCCAATCACAGTCGGAACTACTAGTTCGCTAAAGGTATGGGATAAAATTTTGTGTAAATTTTTTTATTTCTAACTTTATTTTTGAATTTATAGTGAATTTTTTTTTTAACGTAAGTTTGGCCACCCCATAATTTATTTTTTTAGGGCTCGGCTCGGCTCCTTTGCATCCACAACATCTACAATTGGCACACCGCAAGCCAAAATTACTAAAAAAAAATAAAAAAAAAACTATTTTTTTATATTATATAACAGCGATGTTGAAATGCTTCAAGGAGTTCAAAATAATAATAGACTTCTAACTCAAACATATCAAGCAGTACTATTGAAGACCAAACAGCCTTTGGTTGCAATAAAAGTAAACATGCACAACTAAAGCTTAAGGAAGCACAAAAACACAATATAGTTAATTTAAAAGTATCCATGCATAAAAGACAATTAAATTTTGATAGGTTTCAAAACTTCCATGAAGTTTGTGTCGCTTAAGTTCGAGCATTTTCGCTCACTCAAACCATTATAGAAGGTAAAGCCATCAAGTTTACTTCATAATATATTACAAAGCTATACATTACGTATGCCTGGGCATTCATATCTTCTCCAGTGTCACACAGGCTTCATTATAAATTTTCTCATCCTTTCTTAGTTTAGCGTAAACACATATATGGATTCCCACCGATTAAACATTTTTGTCTTCTTTCTCTCTATTTATCCGCACAAAAGGACAAAGCATAATTGCACCACCTCAGAAGCTACAACAAACTATGGGGTTCACTAGCCAATGGCTGAGACTAATGCATAGACTCCATTATACCAGAACCAAACTATTATGCAAAAACTAACACAGTTATTTTCGCCCTTTCTAGATAAGACTAATGCCATCACATCATCTCTCACATGATGCTAAAATCCCTTTATCCAAGAGTCTCGAGGAGCTAGCACAATCAACCTTGTGTGGGTCGGATAGAAGAAAATGATAAAGCATGAAAGGATAAAAAAAAGTACAAACCTACAGACACTAGCCTTACATTACCATTCTTTCAACTACATCAAATATGGTGACAACATATATTACCGTTTTAAAGAACACTTCTCTTCAGTAAGTCACTACGGAAAACACATAGATAGGGTCGATCTAACATGTAGCTGAAAAGCAGAGCAACCAAATCAAAATCTCCAAATTAAACCATGTCCCTATTTCCCTTGTTAAGTTGTACACCGTATCTAACCTTAAAGTTTGAGCTGTTAAGGACAACGACATTTATTTAGTTATATCCAACCAGACCCCACACTCGTGGCATATTTGAGAGCTCAAAAGACTAAAGTTTATATTTTTCTAAAAAGGGTAGCATGAGACAGACTTAGCCCCAGAACTTTTACCTGCTCTATTGTTGTCGTCATCATTATCGTCCAAGCCTTGTATCCTAAGCATTTAGGTCAGATTAATGGAACCAAAATAAGATAACAAGTTAAGTCGTTAATGTGGAATTTTCGTCGTTAATCAGAACTTTACATGCCACTCGTTCCTATCTAAGTCAATTTGCTCATTTACTATCCTACAGGAATTGAAAATGGGGAGTGTTGAACCTCGTGTAAATTATTATCAAGATCTAAAAAACTTATTTGTACGTGTGGGCAGGTGAGTTAGGGTTGGGGGGCTAAAGACAGATTAAAATTGCTTACACGAAAATTAGAGTATTTTTCAAAATTAGGGGGATGCCCCTGGCAAACCTTTACCAACCATCCTAATATATGTCACGTTTTTGGAGCTCTACCCCTACCTTTCCTTCCTTCAACCAACATTAATATTCTCTCTCTTCCCTTGTATATTTCTATTGTACACAATAAAGTTCACATTTTTAAAATGTAGAATTTTGTTTCACAAATTGCCCGAAAATATCGGATTCTGATTGGTATGGTCTACAGAAACCACAAGCAGCTCCTTGCAACATTGGTTACAAACAATTCGCAAATCACAAAGGACATTACACGAAATAATATACTTGAGAAGCAAAAATATTCTAAAACGTAACCTAAAACATGAAAAATGCCCAATTTGTGAAAAGAACGATTAATAAATGAGTATACACATAGATACATATGTAATTATGCATATAGATAGAGTAGAGAGAGATTCATACCTCTGCAATTTGTGAATGAAAGATTTTCTGAGTTATCTTTATTTGTTGCGAGTTTTTGTTTTCCAGTTCTGAATTTACACGATTGGCGTTTATTTATTTCCAGAGGGGTTTTTGTGGTTTTCCCAATTTACCCTAGCTTGCAATCCCTTATTACGAGTATGGGTATTTACTCTATTAGTATTATTATTATTATTTTCTAAATGAGTTTTGAATTCATATAGTTTGTTTGGAAAAGAAAGAACTACATAATAAGTCTTACTATTAGTTTTCAAAATTTTTTTCTCATTGAATTTCAGATATTTCTTTTAAAAAATTTCAATGGCCTTTATAGTTTTAGGTTCAATAAAGAATGTCATATGATTACGAAAACACAATTTGTTTTATAAAAAATATGAATATCTAATTTAAATATTGAAAAACTTGTAGAGAAAATCTTGCCTCTTTTTTCTAAAAATCTAGTTTCTATCCGTGATAAAAATTTTGCTAAATCGTGATTTATAAATTGTAAAGTAGAAGAATTAACAATAGCATTTCATCGGCCTTTATTGAAATAAATTTTGTTTTCCTTCATGAAATACCAATTTCAAAATAACATACATTAATTTTTCTACTATGAAAAGTACAACATAATATTACGCATATATTATATAAATATTTTTTAAGAAAATTTTCTATCCACCAGCGATATATAGGATATTATAAAAATAGGAATTTATATTACAATACGTGTGCATTAAGTATGTGAGCCTCACTAAATAATTATCACACAAGTATATATGTCATGGTTTTAAATCCTACTTGTGTACCAATTTTTATATTTTTGGTGGATGTAATTTTTTTCATTCTTTTTATAAAAGAGGAGAAGTTGCCTAAACTACTAACAAGAGACAAAGATAATTAAAAAACAAAAAAAAATTAATATGCAATTTTATTAGAAAAGGAAATAATAGTTTCATGCAAAAATTAATGAGGATTATATATATATATAAATATGTAAACATTTTCTGCATACTACATATTAAAATGTGCTACAATGAATATGTATTTATGTTAATACAATCTTTTAAAGAACATAAGTTTACACAAATATTGTGTGATACATTGTGAATGACTCACACATTTTGAATGATAATATATATAAAAATACTAAATAATTTATATGTATAAAATTCTAATTCTACAAATATTTACTTGTAAAATATTTTTAACTTGAGCTAAAAAATTAGAAATAAATAGGTATAGCAAATTTTTAAATGGTCAATACAGTTTTTGGTAAGAAAGTAGTTCGACACAGGCCTAAGGGTAAGATAGGAAATTGTATACTCAATGTCAAGAACGAGAGAGAGAGAATCGAAGGGAGAGCACAAGCTTTTGATCTCCCCTTACTTTTGAGAGAGAGAGAGAGAGAGAGAGAGAAGCATAACCCATCTCCGCACACGTATGAATTTTCCATTTTTTATGCAGTAATACTCAAGGTTGTATGCAAATTTATATTTCATTGCCTAGTTTATTTTCCTTTTCCCTTTTTTTTTAATCTGGATCTTTGGGTTCATTTTCTTATATTGAGATGATTTATTGATTGTATTGTTATACTTCTTGATTATGTTCAGGTGCAATTTTGTATAAGATCTAGATCCCTCAAAATTGAATTGATTCTGATAAAGAAACAAATACGCTAGCATTTTTTTCCCTCGTATATCTGTTGGTAATGTAAAGATTACAATTTTCAAAAACCATACTGATTACCGCAAGCAGTGATTTTTTCTAATGTGGTTCGGGTATCTATTGTGGAGACCTGTGCGTGGACCAGTTAGAAGAAGCGAGAATATTAATGTGGGAAGGAAACAAGAAGTTTGGGGTAGATCTGAGTGTGCACTAGGTAGAATGGGCGAGAATATTAATTTCGGAAGAGAACGAAAAGGTAGGGTAAGATGATGACCACTAGAAACGTGCATGTGTTGGAAAAATAGATGAACACGTGCCTTAGATAGGAACAAGTAGCTTAAGAAAACTCTCGTTACCTACGCAACATGATATCTTGCTTTGGTTCCATTTCGCCGACCCAAAGTTATTGATTTTGAAGCTTGGTTGTGGTGATGTATTTTTAAAGTTTTTAAGAAATTCAAGAAACGGTCCAATAAAATAGGACTAATATCAAATTAAAAATGGGTATGCGGGAATTTAGGGTTGACACACCTTCACTTTATTGATTGACAAGTATCTACAGTGGATGGAGCTCTTTTGTTAGTGTCATTTGGTCATCTCGTTATGCGGCCATTGATATGAACGAGAATAGCTGGCCCCAGAGCTTTAGGCTTGGTGGTGGTGGTTGTTGATTTGAACTAGATTAGAGCTACTAATGATGAGATGATGATCAAGGGTTTTAATGTCTTCAGTGGAGATATTGTTTTTAGCGCAGTCGATGCTTTCTTTCTTATTTTCCAGCCATAGTTTTGGTACTTTAGAGCTAATATGACGAACTAAGAGTTCATAGATGCATAGGGGGGACACTGTTGCGCAAAGCTGTTGTCTGAAAGAAGGGTGAGATAGAAATAATTGATCATATCACAAAGTTCCTATAGATTGGTGATTTTAGTTTGAGCCTTCGGACGTAATTTCTGCTAAAGTATAAATTCAGATTTGAGTTGAAACTTTTGAGTGAGAGCCAATCACATAGCAAAACCTTTTTATGCTTCCGTTTACATGTGATTGCTTTTTACAAAAGAACTTAACCCTTTGAATTTATGAAGTTGTTTTAGGTCTGAGCCAGTAAAGGTGTAATATTTTAGATTTGCTCTACCATTTGTTTGAAATAGTTAAGTCTGTATCTTTTATGCTCTTAATATTGGCTACTTTTGTTCTTCCAGATACTTAAATAACGAGCACAAGGGTAATCTAGTCACGTGACAAGAAGTCTGCTTCTCCTCTTTCTGAAGGTTACAGGGAAAAAGATTGTAGATAAATTAAACTAGTTAGAGATGTTTTCATTATTCTACGGGCTGTGGAAGTACATGTTTACGAAGACTGAGTTTCATGTTCTGATTCTCGGAATTGACAAGGCTGGAAAAACAGTAATTTTCTTCCACTATTCCTTTCAACTGCTTTAGTTTCTCATTTGAGTTTTTGAAATCCCATTATTTGATCCCTCGAGCAGATAAAAAGATGAGTATGTGTGTTGTTTCTTGTTTTTGTCTAATATGATAGGTAACATCAAGTCGGCTTACAAAGCATGGATATGGACATTAAACACGAACACATTACTACTGTATTACTTTTAAATGCTAAAACATCTTTAAGATAATTTTTTGTAACTTTTTCTTCATAATGCTATTGGTGTAGACTTTTCTGGAGAAGTTGAAAGCACAATACTCAAACTCGGAAGGCCTGCCTCCTGATAGGATTGTACCAACTGTGGGGTTAAATATTGGCCGCATCGAAGTCTCGAATTCAAAGCTAGTGTTTTGGGACCTGGGAGGACAGGTATTCATATTATTCTATGATTAGAGGTCCGATTTTTACCTTTTCAAAGGCACAGAAACATTTCTCTTGTTATCGTTAAATATGATATCATTTGCTATGTAGTACTTCGAGCCATTTTCTGCTCCAGCTGTGCCATTAAGAAATAGCTTTTAGCTTAAAGATGGATTTCAATATTCACTCTACAGTGTTGAAATGCAGTGTTAATTTCATGCATGTTTGCAGTATTTGAAATGTCAAATCAGCTTAAAGTATGAGAAAAGTAGTTGGTTTGTTTTGACAAATGTTTTACCGGGTTATGGTAGAGGAGCAGGAGACTTTCCTAGGCCTATCTATATATATAGGGGTGTGTGAGTGTATGTCTTTCAAGTCTGTGCGGTAATTAATAGTCACTGATGCAAGACTTGTACTCTTTAGCCCGGTCTTCGCTCAATCTGGGAAAAATATTATGAAGAGGCGCATGCTGTAGTATACGTGATGGATGCTGCTTGCCCATCTCGTTTTGAAGATTCAAAATCTGCTCTTGGTACGTATTTTCTGGAATTGATTTTGTGCAAGAATTGCTACCGACCTCATGATTTGATTCGGAATATCTGGCAAATGAAATTAGAAAACTATGTAGTTTATTTCAGGTGCTGTGCTTCCCTAATATCTCTATTTGGTTTTCAGAGAAGGTTCTTCGACATGAAGATCTGCAAGGAGCCCCACTTTTGGTTTTAGCAAACAAGCAGGTGAATAGACCGTGCTCTCTTCTACTAACATCAATTCTATTAATAACATGGTAAAAGCTTATGGGGTGTGATTAATATAATATTAGGCTTCGTTTGGGTAATTTGATTCGAAATGCCTAAATATTTGCACATTTATGTGCATGTTGTTAGGAGTAGTCCCATGAATGTTCTGATTTGAAATCCGTATTTGCATTACCTTGGACATCATGAATTTCAAATGATAGTTTGTACCTTTTAAAATGGATTTGATATGCACACGTTGTAGCCCATCTGAGATCACTCCATAGACTCATTGGCATTACAAAAACTAGTCTCCCTACACGCAAAGGCTACATCTTCTTGGCATTTCATCCATATATTGCAATTAATTTGTACATTGACAGTTCTCTATTGACTCAGTTGAACTTTGGTTGGTCAATATATCGTTCGCTTATGACTGGTGGTTTGTGACTTTTCTTCAATACATGTTTATGGTCTATCGATCCTATTTCGTTGTTTATTTGGTTCTGTAGTTAGTGGGAAAATGGTTACAAAAACTTCACAAGAGTTTCTTATGAAATTTCTGAAATTTTTTAGCTTCGATATACTTATACGAGTCATATTCTTGATATGCCCCTTCAATGCCAGGATCTTTCTGATGCTGTATCTGTTGAAGAGCTTGCTCGATATCTAGATCTCAAGAAACTGGACGAAAGGTCTTACACATTTGAAGCCGTTTCAGCATATGAAGGGTAAGAATACATCTCTTCGATTTCAGTGCTCTCTATGTAGTAGATAACCTCTGTATGCAAAGTAACAGAAAGAACTAGTTAACACACCAAAGAATTAAATGATTATACTTTTTTATCCTTTTGGGTTGGACACATTGTTGCACATATAGTTATGTTTCCTTGGTTTACCCCATTAGCAGAATTAAATGGTAAAAAGCCAGAAAGTGAAAACCGGTGTTTGGAACATAATTGCAGGATGGGAATCAAAGAAAGCGTGAAATGGCTTGTAGAAGTTATGGAGAGAAGCAAGAGAACAGAACAGCTGAGAGCCCGAGCTGGCATCCCAGGCCCATGATCTGCTATTGAGAGGATAATTATATATGCATTTGTTTTAGGAAAACCCTCCAGAGGAAGGCCCTAGCAAGGAGGCTGCAGTCCATATATATTAAATTTTGTATTGTCTTCATGTTTGTTTTCTTTTCTTTCAGCTTTTCTCTACTTAGGCCAATTGCTTATATATACTTAAAAACTTTTATAGTCCTGTGTTCAATCCTTAATGGCTTGTTCAGAAGAACTATCATCAAGTTGTTTGCAATTTTGCAAAGAAATTAAAGTTTTTAATCAGTGATTGTGCAGGGTTACCCTTGTCGTAGTAACTTGGAAGACTCAGTTGTGTCATCTGCATAGCGCTATGATTTAATTATGAAATTGAAATAAGGGAATACAATTAACATCCTGATGAAAACATTTGCGACACTAACAGTGCAGGTTGTGTTTTGAATTGGGAAAAATAGTTATTGATTTTTAAGACCAGTCCTCACCCTGAGTTAATGAATACTACTCTTACGATAGAATGCTGCAGATGATTTCAGAAGGACCGAACCAGATACTCGATACGTGTGATACAAGTAAATCAACTTATCCAAACATAGTTGATAATCAGTGTTACTGTCATTCAAATGGAGGGTGATTTTCTTATAATTACATGAGAATTTATAAAAGAATATTCAGATCAATCCGGTTTTCAGTACAGTACTGCTACGAATCCAATGGATATTTATACAAAATGAAGGCAATATAAATGAAGAACTTAGGAAAGAAATATCCCAATTAAACCAAATAGGTGATAATTCTTTGAAAAATCATAGTCGGAAACACGATGACAATCAAGTTGAAAGGGTATTCAACACTGACCCTCGTATTTCTTTACATGGTTTCGCTCGGATAAAGTATCACTGAAGGATCTTAATCACTTAGCCACTGGTGCAGAGACACGTTCCTTGGCAACTGGTTGCGGTTCTGCACAAAAAAAGGAGCACTCAATGACTATATTTCCGATACTATCAAGAAAACTGAGATTAAACAATGATTAGATACATCTGTTTCGCTAAATGAATGATATTAGACAAACTATAAATGACAAAAAGTGGATTAATTGGTTTCTTTCAGAAACACAACAATAATTTTGCTTATTTATTTCATCATCCAGCTTAAATATTGAACAATTGAAAAGTCAATCACCCGCTGAGAGAATGAACATGAAAACAGTTTCTACTGAGCTCTCAAGAAAAAAGAATCTTATCCTAGGTAGTTGTAGAAAAGTAACAAAAAAGCTGTCATCCTTCTATGGGGCAAGCAGGCTTTTTCCTTATGGTTTTAACTATACAAGCAAAGATTAGTTATCAGATACTGAATGCTGAAAATAAACAAGAAATGGCTAATCTGTCTTAGAACTTTAAGCGAACAGAAAATGATCAACAGTGTATGTTACGCTCTCTAAAATGCATAACTGAACTTCTGCTCTCTTTGCACAAATTGCATCATCGAGAAATAAGAACCTTCATGCCATTTGATTTGATTTAAAATGCCTCAGAACGAGAAGACGCAACTTTGATGTCAAACTTATTTTTCCAGCATAACCTCCAAAAACAATTCAAATATCTGCCACCGGGAGACATATTTATGAACAAAGTTATAACTATCATAAATGGAGATGGAAATACTAAAGTAACCAAATCACAAGTAGCCAAGTTGGTATCACAGAGAGAAAAGTTCAGATCGCCGCAACAAATGGTAAACATGGAAAATCGAAGATGTCATTCACACGGGCTGGTGTAACCACATATCACGTCTTGCCCCCATAACCACCAGTCCTCACAAAGGCGGAGTATAAGTACTGTACAAATGCTCCTAGATAAAATGGAATGGATTAGCGATGACATATTTCCTTTATTTTTTTTTTCTCTTGGGCAGGCCACTAACTAAAGCATTGGGGATATTCGGCTGGATCCAACCAGTCGACCAATAGCCAGGAACCAAAGCCACCAAGCATTTGACGCATCTCACTACTATAAATCCAACAAATACCCGAAACAGCATCCACTAAAATCCCATGCTAAACCAAGACTAGTTTCAACCAACAAAATCATTGTTAGAAATACCAAACCAAAATTCAGTCCGTCACTATCCATTCTATGTACACATAAGAGCAAGAAAGACTAAATCTAATTTAATTCAGATTGATACAAGTATCAAGAACGGAAAATTGGGACTT
Organism: Embelia ribes; assembly: GCA_001753735.1. NCBI lineage: Eukaryota > Viridiplantae > Streptophyta > Magnoliopsida > Ericales > Primulaceae > Embelia > Embelia ribes. The sequence goes on along the minus strand of MKEJ01021412.1, from coordinate 4,616 downwards.
ACTAGAGATGAGGGCCTTAGGTCTAGTCTTGAACAAAATCTTGTGCCTGATGACACCCGCAACTTTCAATTCTACCCTTGGTGAACCCTCATCCTGGTCAGACTGCCTCATCTTCTTCAGCACTAGCAACGGCTTCTTCAAGGCTACTTTCGACCCAGTCAGCTCATGGTACCCCACAGTAAAAGTATAATCCGCCTGCAGCAGATCAAAAAGCCCAGAAAAGAAAAACATTGAATAATTAATATCAGGGAACAACAGGCGTAAATAAATTAGAAGCCATGATAAACTTACAGGAAATTATGTACATAGACTGTGTAGACACCTGGTGATTAGATCATGTGCGTTTATCTTTTCCTTAGCAACAAAATCAGGGTCTAATCATATGCTTTGTTCAAGTTCAGTACATGATTATCTATAGTGTCTATACGTGTATCATTTTCCCTTAAATTGGGGAGAATGGAAAAAGTGAAAACGAAGGGGTGCTAAAAGAATTAATATATGCCTTTCTCATTTGATTTCTACCAATCTAATATACATTTTAAAAATAGCCCAAACCATTCTTTATATAAATTTGGAACAATAATTACTACCATAATTATATATAACATAATAATAAAAAAAAATGTGTTTTCCTGGATTTTAACTAGTGTTTCGTAGTTTTTTAGGAAATAATTATTTTTTTAATGGAGACAAAATATGAATAATGGATTTTCCTATTAATAAATCTATTGTAGCCTTTAAAAAAAAAAAAAAGAAACTAACAAAAATATAGAACACCGGTGTGGCACATTTCTACTCTTTGATTTCTCATTTGAAAAATAAATGTTAATTTAGAAAGACCTGTGGGAATGCTCTAACAATTTATTCGAAAAATAAATGCTAATTTAGTTATACAGAGGCTATAACTAAATAAAAACAACTATATACACACTAAAATTTAATGCTAAAATTACACAAAAAATTTTGACAAAAAAATTAGTGGGGGCTAAAGCACTCTTAGCAAACTAGTAGCAGCTAGGAAACATGATAGGCTATTAAATTAACAGTTAAATTTCAAGCGAGTAATTCGATATTCAAATGTTCTAATCTCATCCATTAATTTTTAATCCAACGATCGACAATTAACCTGAGAAGAAGTGCGGCAGAGTAGGCCGATCTGGAGGTTTTGGAGAGTATGGTCTTTGAATGCGGATTGGGGTTCGATTACACCTTGCAATTCGACTATGGCCCACTCTGGGCACTTCTGGTCCCCGCAATTGCACTTTAGTTGTATCTGCATTGGTGTATGCTATGTGGCGGATCTATATACATACATACATATATATATAGATATATATATAGAGAGAGAGGGGGGAGAGAGAGAGAGGGAGGGAGAGAAAGGTAGGAAACTGGGGGAAGAAGATGGAAATTTGGTGTAAATTGAATTTGGCGCCGAAATCGGAAGAGGGTTTTCCCGCGTATAGGAGATGCCTATCAGGCTATCATTCGATAGGTCATATCACTTTTAATACAAAATTTAAATGAAATTTTTTTTTATCTGATTTCAATTTTTAATTTTAAAATCAACCAACCGAATGTAATTGGTTGGGCTGCCCATCGCTTTGCTATAGAGCTCTCCTCGATCTGTCGCCAGATCTTTCACGTAGAAGGCAAAAGAGATGCTCTAATTTCCAATCTTCAATCCGTTCGTATTTTCGTAATTTTTTTTATCTATAAGTCTGATAATTTTGTATCAATGAACAAGCTTTTGTGATCAATATATATGCTAAAGGGCATATAATTATGCAAATCCTTGTCGCATGAGATTAAATTGAAATGCGCATAATATTTCAAGATACCAGCTAGTAATTTTGAAAAGAGTCGAGGCTTTGATCTTGTGAAATAGTTATTAATATTGTCATCTCCCCTAAATATATATATTTTAACAGTATAGGATCACCGCCAAAATCTTTATTACTTCAACTGAACAAGATTACAGTGTAAAATATCAGGGATTTTCTTAACAATTTTTCCCCTGGACTTATCATGCTCAAAATCAAAGGATCGAATAAGATGTTTGATCTGGTCCAGGCCTACTTGAAACAGCAACCCCAAAGTATTAGGGTGAGCATTTGGTTAATTCGGAAATACCGGATCCGAATTAACCGGAAAAAAAAAATGAGATTTTCGAATCTAAATTATTTGAACCCGAATTATAAATGAGAAACCCGAAATCAAACCAAATCCGAATTAGACTAAAACTCAAACCCGAATTATATACATAAAACGATGTTATAACCACATCCTTTCATTATTCTGGTAATTCGGATATTTATCCAAATTATCCGAATCCGAATTACCCGAAGTATTTAATTTTTTTTTTTTAAATTTGAACTCGAACCTGAATTTCTGATAATTCGTATCAGGTACCAAATTTTAGGTTCGAAAATCCGAATTTTGCTTCCCCTAGAAAGTATATTGGACGGATAGTGATTGAATATTTTCCATCATTAATTAGCTAAATACTTGTTTTATTTTCCTTAACTCTCATTTCCACGGATAATGATTTAGCCATAAGATATTTTTAAGGTGACCGAGAAATCACACGTACAAACATGTATGGCTCAACAATGGTAACTAGCCAGGCATATGCGATGCACTACAACATTTGGAAATGGTCATTTGAAATTGTCTAGTAGTTGCGTGTGACAGCAAGTCACAAATTTTTATTTTTCAATATGCCGAAAAGAATGTGTCAACTTATACATCTCAAATTGCAACCACAAATAAATTTTTAGATTTAGATTTGTAAGTATATATTTCGAAATCAAATAACCCTTTTCACATCTCTTTTGAAGGCGAATATTTGTCTATGGAAATATACAAAGATGAGAAAATTTTGTTATCCAATGTCTCAGCTAAGCCAAATAGGAAAATCCCTCGCAACAATATTGAGTGTGAGGCAAAAGAAAAATTGTATCCCAAATATAACTTTTTTTGTGAGGGCAAAAATTTATATGTACAAAATGTCTTCAATTTGTTGATTTACAAGACTGTACCCCAAATATAACTTTTTTTTGTGAGGGCAAATATTAATATGAACAAAATGTTTTCAATTTATTGTTTTACAAGATTGTGAAACACAATCGTAGTTATTAGCTGGAAGTTATAAATTAGATAATCGGCTAATAAACGGACTAACAACAAATTCATGCACCCAATTATCCACATTAGTTCATTCATTTGATCTCTACGTACTCTTCGTGTTCCAATAAACATTTGAAACTCAGGCATGGTAGTGTTGTACTTAGTGAGACAACAAGACCGAGCACGTGTTAACGTTTGTCGAGGTTGATAAACATTTAAACCAACTTATGTTTGATGGTGTTATATTTAGTCGACACCTAGAGAGCGAGCTAGTGTTGATGTTTGTTCGAGGCCGAACAAAATGGATGTTCGATTCGATAGGAAAAAACTCAGTCCCACATAAGTATTTTTTTCACCCTATTTTTGAAGATAGATCTTCTAGATGATTCTTTTTGTCAAAATAATAAAAAAAAAAATATCGTCAAACAAATTAAATAAATACATTTACCGATCCCAAAAAATAACAATTAGATGATGATGATTTAGCGGCTTATTTAATTTCGTATTTACTTTCTAACAACCAAAATACTTGGTTAAACTTAAGTATATGATGCTTCCATGCTTACATCTCTACTCTCCTCTTGGTTAGAAACTAGGACTACATTTGGCCCAAAGGAATAATATTTACTCGAGTGATAACATTTAATGTTGTTTTATTAAATTAAAAATAGTGGTTGAACCAAAATTTATTTGAAATTTTATAATTTCATAAAATAACTAATTTTGAGCTATTTTTATGTGAGGTTCACATAATATTTTTGTCCGTTATCAGGTGAATTTTAAAGCTCATGGTACAAACTTCGAAATAGCATTTTCACATCATCAAAATCATAAATAGTATGAATAAAAATTGGCTTTGAATTGGAGTGTTTAAAAGGGTAGTAAGAATTATCCCACACCTACAAATTAAAGTATTTATGATTTACATATATACAATCTCATGTGTTTAAAAGAGATATAATTTAGTATATCATATTCACATGAAAGTGAAAGCTCTATTAGTTTGTACATCTTTGTTTGTATTATTTTCATTTTATTATTTATTGTTATTATTATTCAAAAATTATTTTAATCACAGTACCACTGATAATTCTATACAAAGGGTTTGTCTTTTTTTTTTTTTTTTTCTAAGGGCACGTAGAAGGTGCCATCTGAAAATTTTGATTTTTATATGAAAATACTAATAGAAAATTCGGAATCAAGCACGGTCATGCCAAAATTTTGAATTTTTATACCAATGCCACAAAAATTTCGAAATCGCCCCCTTTGATGTGCCTATATACGCAGACACTAGTTTAATATGCGATGAAGTTAATTAGCCGGCTTTGTGAGTCTTTATTTATAGTTATTGTACAGGTTGCATCCACACGGCCGGTGCAGAAGATGACATTTCTTACATGCATCACTTTTGTTTTGTTTATACCCTTTTATTTATTTTATATATATATATATATATATATATATATATTTTTTTTTTTTTTTAAATTTAA
>MKEJ01021411.1:0-22809 GCA_001753735.1 Embelia ribes | reverse complement strand
TTTTTTTTTTTAAGTAGTCTGGATCATGAATATAGTAAAGATAACCCAAACTTTCATCAATCCTAAAATTATATAATTAGTTAACATTTTGATATGATATTGCAACAAGATTCAAGTTTGAGGACATACAAACTTATATGGTCCAGTATTCCTTTGTTCCATGCGTTGGTTATAATCGGACATTGATCGAGTTTTGTCTAGCACAAATTAGTTAATCGATTGTTCTCGAGCAATCGGAATATAGTAGCTCAAAGATTGAAATCTTAATTTGTTTTTCAAGAAAGCATGTATCTCAATAAGGCGGATTTAATTTTATTATAAAGATATTAGTCATGTTTCGTGTTAGAAAAAAGTTAGGAAAGATTTTATTCAGTAGAAATTAGTTAATAATGTATTTACCATTCAGATTTGACCAGTACTGTGATTATTTTATGTTTCTGTTGATCTACTCCCTATATAATGAGAAAATCTCCTTCATATTGGAATAAGACCGAATATTAATACAGTGGCTAAGGCCTATTTTGGGAATGATCGTACTTTTTATAATCCTTTTTTCAAAAAAATAATAATTAAAATTAATTCTAAAAGCGGGTATAATTTTACTATTTGATAAATAAACTCTTAAAATTGATTTAATAAGTAGCGTAGTATTTAATAAAGTATTGCTTTTTAGTATAAAAAGATAAAAGTATGTATTTAAGGGGGTGTAGTAAATATAATTAAGTTTATTTATGTAATTAATGTTAGAAAAAATAGAATTAACTTTTGAAAGTACCCTTAAAATTGCTTCCAATAATGCCCAAAAAAGCAGAAGCAAAGTTTAGAAAGGAAATTCTTTAGGATTTACCAACTAACATCAATTACAATTTCTAAAAAATAAATAAAAAATAAAAGTAAAAACAGCACTCAAACAATATTGCCAAACTAGGCCTAAGTAAGCAAAATCTTTAGTTGTCCACTTTACCAAAGAGAAGGAGTGAGCGTGGTGGATGATAATTGAAGGCAATAATGCAAATTGGTCATTAGAAAAAGGGGAAGTAAGCGGTTGCAAATGCACAAAGGTTTATTGTCAATCACTGTTGCAGAGCCCACACATAAATTTGAATTATTGTACTCTTACACCATTCTTTTTTCCCCTTGGGACCAAATTTTATTTTTCAAACTATGGCATGGTCACAATTCCTAACACAAAGCCGACACCGATATGCGATTGTGAAGCAATGTGGGGGTGGTGGAACTAAGAAATTTTGTAGCCAAAGGCCGTAAAACCCGTAATATAGTATTCATGTCATGCTGCAATTATATGATCTTAGCGTAGATTTATTAAAGATCCCGTTGTGAAAGATTGAAGAGATTTGACCGAGCTCACAAATACCAACAATAAAGCGTATGATTGTCGCTGCCAATTGCGGCTGTCATCACCAGCGCGTGACAGTAGTTGAATCTAATATGTAAAACACGCGCTAGATTCTGCGGCCGTCGCAAACCAATCCCGACCAAAGCGAATATTTGTACATTTTTTTAGTAGATAAAGATCTTTTGCATAGAAAATGGGCCTCCGGCCCATTCAATAAGCCTACCAAAAGCCCAAAAAATCATCAAAGACCAAAACGACATAGTTTCACACCACAATCATTACTACCCCAACGGCTAGTTGCAAGTGACCGTTTAAAACCCTCCCTATAATTTCAAAACAACCTTTGAATAAAATCCCCAAAACAGAACAAAAATTAAATAAAATCCAATCCCCAATTCATCAACTCCACAAATCTCTCTCTCTCTCTCTGTGCCATCATGGCGTACACGTCATCATACAAGCCGGCATATTACACCTCGTTACACTACTCAATCGCCTCCATATGCAAGTCAATCCTCCCATTCCGGCGGCGACGGCTTCCGGCGATAGCGGCGGCGGAGCAGCGGCTGTCGGAGCAGCAGTCGGAAAACCTCAAGTGGCAACAGGACATGTTCCACCAGATCCTAAAGCTCATCGGACTCTCCAAAGAGGGGATCTTGGCCGAGACAGAGGTCTCTGCTTTCCGGGCCCACCTCCTCGGTATCCTAACCGCTCCGCAGGTTGATCTCGAGTCCGAACTCATCCTCAGGGACAAACTCGTCTTTTTACAGGTGGGTTTTCAATTTAGTTGCTTAATTTTGCACTTGAATTTGTAATTAGCTCAGTTTTTATGCAGGCTAGATTTTACCAATTCAATATATAGGGCTTAAATTAATTGAAGCTTTTAATAGAAAAACTATTTTTTTACACACACAAAAAAAAAATGGATACATCTTACTTTAAAAAACGTCTAGATTTTTTTAAGGTAAATGCAGTATAGTTTTCAGAAAAAGACTATAATGCATAATAGAATGGACTCAACTTTGAAATATTTAATTGTATTTTATAATATCTCTCACGGAGTGTTCTTTATTATTTTGGTAAATTAGTTACAGAATTGGTTGTGGATTTATGTAAATTGCTCAATATTAAGGTTAATGCAAAATTGGTTTAATATTAGTGACAATTGGTTCGAATTTGGTGACTAAATGTCTGAAAAATAGGGTTTTTCCTTTTCCTTTATCATTATTGATCTACAGTGTGATTATTTTCTTTTCATTTTTGTGTGTTTTCAAAATTGCTTTATTTTACTGAAAAAGTGGGCTTTTGTTAGGAAGCAAGTAATTTGTTATTTTACATTCTTAATTTAGCTGAATATTGCAAAAAAATGTGAATTTGATTGCATTACTTTCCCTACCTATATTGGAAACAAATTATGATAAAAAAATCTCTTAGAGTAATCTTCAAAATTAGGATAGCAAGACAAGAGGTTTCAAATAGAAAAGGTGAAAATCTTATTTATGAGGAAATAATCTCTTAGAGTAATCTTCAAAATTAGGATTGCAAGACAAGGTGATAGTCTATTTTATAGCTTAATTAGAAAAAGTGTGATTTCTTCTTTTTTGATTTGGTTTTTGTTCTCTATAGGAACTATTGTATGCAAAATGCATATCTGAGGAAGAGTACCATTCATCGAAGAGCCCTTTGCTAGAGAGACTCGCAGCTCAAGGAGCTGTGATCCAATCAAAAGATGTTTTTGTCGCAACCCCAAAAGAGGCCTCGGAAGAAGAATGGTCTGTGATCGATTTAAAGGACTCAAATTCAAAGGCAAAACCGAAAACCAAAGGACCAAAATCTGTGTTCGGTTTCGTATCATCAAATCAAAATGGGAAAAATAAGGACGAAAAGGGACCACCGATCGATCAAAGAGTAACCAATGAATTGAGCCTCTCGAGGGAAAACCCTTTCTGGAATAGTCAATTAATAGAAAAAGGAAATGAAAGACGGTCCATTCTCATGACCGAGAGCTTGCCTACAACAGTAGAAGGCAAAAACGAGGGCGAAAAGGGGAAGAAGAAGTCGTTTAGGAATCTTTTCCAGAGAGAGGAGATTGAAAATGGGGATTATGCAAAGAAATCTGAAGAAAAAGGATCGAAGATGGAGAAAAAACAATGGGGATTTGAAGGGTTTAAGAAGTGGAAAAGAAACGATTCGGAAGATGAAACAGCTCCTTTGCCCCTTACTGAAAGATCGGATAATGTGGAGTTTTCGGGACCAAAAGAGGTTGCTGCTAGTCCGATTGGTGAGGGAATTTATAGAAAGCAAGTTAAGGGAAAATTAAATTCCAATGGCTCGCCATCCGAATGCTGCATTGATAAGGTCTCGTTTCATTTCATTGTTGATATTCTTGGAATTGATACTTGTTTTGTTTGTTACGCTTTGGGAAATCTATTTAACTGTTTTCTGGTTCTGAAAACAAAAATTTCAAAACTTAATGCTTCCATTGCAACCATTTTTGGGAAAGCAATGAAAACAAAAGGATAAAACAAGCACTTATATATGTATGTATATTTGGTTAACAGGTTTTGGCGGAGAAAATAAAAAAGGAGTTGTCTCGAATACAAACTGAACTCAATGCTAAAAACCCGAATCTTAAGTTGTCGTAAGTTTTATTACTGAATCTTTTTCTTTCTTTTAGGAAACAAAATATAATAGCCCGGTCTCTTTTGTTCTTACATATTTGATGTGTTCTATATCAGTGATGACCAGATCGATGCTATTTCAACTAGGCTACCAGTCGACAAAGCAGATCTGAAAAATTTCTTCCCCAAGTATGTCATCATTTTTCCTCTTTTTATTATCAAAACTATGTTAAATTTACATCAAGGCTTTTTAGCTTATGAATATGAAAATTTCCTAGGGCATGGTGTGATCGATATGGCGATGTTGTATTGGATGTGGTGAGAAAAGAATTTAAGGACCATGTCGAGGGAAAGGACAATTTACGAGCTGCAGCGAATGAGAAACAAAGTAATTTGAAAAGATGGGAAACGTTCGACGATGATGAAAATTGTCACCCGAATCTGTTTGCTTCGAAAGAAAATCCATTTTCGATTAAGCAAACAAGGTACAATCCGTCCAAGGATGATCCTTTGTACAAGAGCTTCAAAAATAATCCCTTTTTCCCGGATTACGAGGAAAATGACTATGAGGATTATAAACCGAAAGCTGAATCTGCATTTGTCAAAAATCACAACCCTTTCTGGGCTCATTAAAGGCATGGTTCTTCCATCATATTTCTATGTGGTGTTTTTTCTTTTCGTTATTGTTTTTACTACAACATTTGCTTGTTTATTGATCCAATTATGAAGAACATTGTTCTTTGTATATAATCGTCATGCTTTGCTAAATTTGTAATGTCACCAGTGATGTAATGAATTTTTTACTTATATATCCAGCCTCCACTGGTTTTCTACAATTAATTCAGATTTCCTTTTTTTAGTGCCCTCTACTGTTATCATTTAAATCGCGTCACAAATGGTGTATATTACGTATGTTTGTTAATTAACAATGACATACATACCTATAATCACGTAAAAGTTGTCAAAATTCTTATATTGTAACATATTGGGCATTCCCTTAAAAAATAAGAACAATAAATGAGATATTTGCACACACTTAGGGTACCTAATTATTGGTATGTGAATTATTTTCTTTTCTTTATTAATTCATTCGTACAGCAGTTAATGCCAAAATTAATTTTAATAAAATTCCAAACTTAATTCGAAAGTCATATTTCGACCGGAGCCAATAAAAAATCCTTCCTTTTTTTTTTTTTTTTTTTAATAAAAATCAGAATTTCATCATCATCTCTTAATTTTATTTATTTACTTAAAAATACCATAATTTTCTGTCTACAAGACCCTGTTGACAATGGCGGATTCAATAAAAATAACATTACCAATAGAGAATTTTAAAAACATACTGAATTTGATAAATAGTTTAAAAACAGACTAAATTTAAAAAAAAATTAAAACAAACTTATTTTTGTATTTTTCTCCCCCTGCTTCTTCTATGTATCACCGATCTCTCAGTGGCTGTTTAAGAGAAAAACAACGTATTTTTCGCAAATACTCGTAATCTAATCGACAAAATATATATATATCCTTTTGTTAAACTGGTATTTTTAGATTGGTTTTACCCATATCATTACTTTAATTTCAGCTAATAACCACAGTCCACTTTTTTTTTAAGATTGGCTAAGATGCATATAAAATGTGTAATTGGACGGACATTGGAGCCCTTCACATAGATGGTTTTGCTTTATAAAATTTAGATTTAGTTTAAGGTTGAACCAAGGGTAAATATATGTATATATATATATGTATATATATATACAGACACACACATAGAGGCTTTAATTATTTTTGACTTTGATCCTCCTATGTACTTATATACTCCCCTTATGCAGCTTATTTGATCAATTACAAGAAAATTAACTTTTTGTAACATTCATAATAACGAGTTTAATTACTTTAATCGTTTGGCGATTTACGCATAGCACAAGAAACAAATTAGTGCAAAAATCATACATGTAAGGGGTAAATTGATAGAATAAAATATATAGATGGGGTTTTAAGTAATTAGCCTCTAATATTTGAGCTGGAACTGCTTTTGCCCAATTCACAAGAAATCTGTACCTCCAACTCTCTCTCTCTCTCTCTCTCTCTCTCTCTCCCATCTTGATTTCCTTCTTTTACAAAACCCTAACTCTAGCTTTCAACATACTCGAAGTTCAGATATTAAATTCTCCGATCCCCGGCGGCGAAGGCGACCATGGCGGCGGCGGCGACGGTGAGCTCGGCGGGAGGGCTACTGGCGATGCTGAATGAGAGCCACCCCTCTCTAAAGCTCCACGCTCTCTCCAATCTCAACGCCCTTGTCGACCTCTTCTGGCACGAGATCTCCACTAGTGTAGCTACTATGTATGTATCTATATCTATATCTATATGCTGTATCTATCTTTCACACAAAATCTCTTTCTCTCTCTCTCTCTCTCTCTCTCTCTGCGTAGCATTGATTTCTGCTTATTTATTGTTTTTAGTGTGAAATTCGCAATTGGGTTTGCAAGGAATTTGTTATGAGACTGGCAATCTTGTAATTTTTAGTTGTTGGTAGTGCTTAACGCTCTATTTTTAAGACGTGAGAATTTACGAAATCGAATTAGAATTAAGACACAATTGATCTCTGTGATTTGTATGATGCTTCACATTGATTTTATGCTTATGTGTTGTTTGTGGTGTCAACTTTGCAATTGGGTTTGCAAGCGAACTGTTAAACGGCATAGCAATGCTGCAACGTTTAATTTTTTACTAGTGGGTAATGCTCTAGTGTTAAAAAGTGAGAATTTGATGAAACTGAGCTAGAAACAAGAGAAAATTGAGTTGAAGATCAATTTTTTTTTCCTATCCAATTGTTGTTAATTGGGAATATATTTTAATATCTTATACGCTTTTTAATAGTTACACTCTATCTGCTAGGTTAATATGGTATGATGTTTTGCATTGATTGCTGCTTGTTTATTGTTTGTGGTGTCAAACACTTTGTGGGGAAGCTGTTCAGAAGCATAGCAGTGTTGTAATTTTAATTTTTTTAGTGCTTTACCGATATTCTTAAGAAGTGAGAATTTGATGAAACCGAGTAAGAAATAAGAGACAATTAAGGGAAAGACTACATTTTTTTTTCCGGTTAGCGACTAGTAATTGGAGTGTATTATAAGAATATTCCTGTTAGATTGTCCATTTCTAGCCACTAAATTTTAATCCTTAAATCTCAATTCCTTAGTGGAGAATGGCCACACCAAATCCGCCATACAGAGGATGGACATTAGTTCCGTAGTTGAATGAGTTCAGTGTAGCAAATCCCCTATTTTAGGGAATTGAATAGTATTATGTACTTTTACCAGAAATTTAATCTCAAGAATTTAGAACAGAGGTTCATGTATGAGCATTAATGTGAGTGGCCTGATGTTTTGTGTTCTTTTTAACAGTTATACTCTATTTTCTAGGTTTTATGTTGTAGACATATTTAGTTCTAGAACTTGTAGACAATTATAATATAGCAGAGATAAAAAGATTTGTTATTGAGTTATAATATGTTGGAGAAGTGGTTTATCGGGTGTGAAACCCATCTCTGAATTTTGCCATACTTTTCTCGCCAACTTTCGGGTTCTTTATCTACTCGCCCGTACTTAGTTTTGGATGCTGTAGACCTACGGATTAAGGTGGAAATAGAAGATTTGGTTTTTGGAGTTAATGTGTCAGATAACACTTATCTGGCACAATGACAGTGCTACAAGCGTGATTGAATTTATACGTTAGGGATTTAATGGATATGAGTTAACCTCTGTAGTGGCTTGTGCATTAGTTAGAGCTAAATATGAGGGAATGTGGATTATATTTTCTCTTGTTGGATTTAGTATAGAGCAATAGACATAGGAGATTAGGGGCGCATTTGTGGCTAGTCTTACTTTTGAAAAAGCCCATTTGTAAATGAACTTTGAATAGTGAATTTTTTTTAAGCACCTTCAAAAAATTATATATGTTTGGTGAGCATTATTCATAATGTACTTAAAGCCCATAGACGTATGTTTGGTCAATAAGTGTAAAATGGCTTCTAAATATTAATATTGTTTTAACATTATCAACCCTTTCATATATAATTACAAAATATATAGAAGAAATATGATTTAAATTAAAGAATCAGTAAAATAAATCCTACAATGAAATTACTAAAAATATACAAATTTCTTAGTTATTCCATGATCAGTCTCTTATGATATTGATATCAGTGGGTGTTTAAAGCCATGACTTAAATATAAGTAACGGTCATGCACGCCTCTATTGTGACTTGTAGGTCATAGGTTCGTCCCGTTAGAAACAACCTCTCTGGAAATAGGGGTAAAGTGGTGTGCATCAGACTATCCCAGACCTCGCAATACGGGATATTTGTATATTGGGCCGTCCATAGATATATAGTTACATTAAAATAATCATAATAATTAGCAACCATAGCCAGAGAAGCTAAGCCTACAATCAGCTCAGTAACAATTGTGGTTGTAGCGCTCTTTCTCTTGATGAAAGAGCCGCAGGGCTCTTCCACTGAAGACGATGAAGTTAAGGACCCCAATCAACATCACGGGAACTTGTATGGCACCGATGGAGATTTGGCATATAGCTATCGTTCTGGAGAGAAAGGGCCGAGTCTGAGAGTGACCATAGTTTTACGCTCTTACACGGAGGAGGGATGGGATTTCAGCGTTAGGTCTTCCATTTCAACATATGCAGAGACACCATATGTCATAAATGATTAAGTATGGGGTTAATTTAGTCACTTTGAACATTAATTTCTCACTTCGCGAAAAGTCACCAGAACGCATGTTTGCCCTCAAGCAAAATAAGTAATTACAACTAATTAAGATATGTTGAATTAATTTTTAGAGGGCAAAAAAGTAAAATGGGGGGTGGGGGGGAGGAGATTTTGAGCGTTGGGTCTTCCATTTCAACATATATAGAGATACCATGTGTCATAAATGATTAAGTATGGGGTTAATTTAGTCACTTTGAACATTAATTTCTCACTTCGCGAAAAGTCACCAGAACGCATGTTTGCCCTCAAGCAAAATAAGTAATTACAACTAATTAGGATATGTTGAACTAATTATTAGAGGGCAAAAAAGTAAAATGACCCAAAGCAACTAACTCCGTCACCCCTTCTCGCTTCCTTCTAAACCGTTTATCCCTATTTACTTCTTTATCGTGGGTCCTCTCTCACATTTCTCTCTCCCTCCTTTTCACCCATCAATTCTACCATGAATCCAAATTCTTCTTTACATTTTTTGATTCATTAATTGTCTTTTTTATGTATTCCCTTGGTTGTATTGGATTAGATTGGAATTAAACCATTTCAGTCCATCTACTTTATATTCTACTACATGCATCCTTTATCCAATATATGCAAATGAGTAGGTCATTAAAATTGTATACTTATATTGGAAATTTACAAAACAATTCATAAAATTGCGCACGCATGGCGTGTGCGCGTCCACTAGTTTCATATAATAGGAAAGAGTATCCAAACTAGTATTGTTCCAAACGTCATATTTGACCACAACACATCATTTTTCTAGAAGTGGTCATGCTTCTAAGAATCCAAATGCACTACAATGTGCATATTACTGGTCAAAGGGTCCCAAGTTAACTTAAGCAAGCATTAATAATGAACGTCTTTCACATTACAACGATTGGGCTTTCTAAATGACCACAATACTCACTTTTTGCTTTACAGATTAGGTGTGCTGCAAAATAATCTGATATTGCATAGTTTTATTAATGTTCAAAAGCTCCTTATGCTATAACAAAACTGGCAATCAACATTATTTCACTAAACTATGATGTCAATCTTTGAACAAACTAAACAGCAAACTTACCAGTACCAATTGTGAAGCCTCAGCTTTGGATGTCGATCCACTGTGGCAAATTTCATGATTCTGAATCTGACCCTACAAATTGGTAAGATAGTGTAAGGGAAACTCAATTAATCTAATATGCAATGAGAAAGAAGAAAGGTGACCCTCTTACGGCCACATTAAGTACATCTACGATAGACCTGAGAGGATCGGAATTTTTTTTGGTTGTTAATAAGTAAACCAACCATAGATATAAAAGCAATTCAGGATAAGTACAAAGTCAGGCTGACGAGACAATATAAAACTAAAAAAAAAAAAAAACTACTTAATTATTGATGCTCATTTCACCCATATAGCCTCCAAAGCGCCAATTAAAATTAATTTTCCTCAAGTAAAAGCCAAACAAAAGCACCAAGAAAACTAAAGGCACCAGAAACTGCAATTAATTCCTCAATAACGATTGTACATATACGTTGTGTTACAGAGAGGTTACATCTTTATTTTGCGAGTAGCTCATACCCGCTCCAATGTTGTTTCCATCATGATATTTTAGTACTTAGATTTAAAAAGATGTGCTGCCTAGGCAATGTGTCTGTATCGTCTAGACAACAAAGGACATGCAAGGGCAATTTGGCAAGAAGTTGGGAAACCAGGATGATTAAGAAAAAAGCAATGTGAACCAAAAGAACTATTTTTATGTCCAGCAAAAACTATAAACAACAAAAATATCATGATAAATTCCTACAGTACCCAAACAGCATTTATTCCCACATCGACCGGTGACACAAAGGTCAGGGACCTAGTTTCTCTATTTAAAAGCCAGGGAAACCTTATTCAAGTGGGCAACGCAAGATAGGCCCTTAAAGTTGAAGCAGTTTAAATTATATTTCTAAACGAGCCGGCTTGTTTACAAGCTCGAGCTTCAATATTCAGGCGGGGCTAGAGAACGAGCTGGATTGTTGGAGCATGTGACAAGCATAGCTCATGCCTGAGCCAAGCTTCTAAGCCAACGAGCCAAGCTCGAGCTGGTTAAAGTTCGGCTCGGCTGGTTTACACCCCTAATTATCACTAAAGCAGCTATATCAATCATATGACAGTGAAGGGATTCATACCCCATATGAGCAACAACCATTGCCTTGACCATCTTCAAAGAGGGAAGAGTAATATGTTGGATCATAAATTGAACCTCCTAAAGCTTCATCACATCCAGGAGTACGTCTAGCTATAGCAGGAGACGCTGGGCATAGAAAACTATTTCTCAAATCAAAATCCGCTTCTCGCGGAGCTGAACCGTCTAAATACGAAACACCCAATCTGTACATCTGAACCCATAGTAACGAGGATAACAACCTCATGCAAAACCCAAAAATTTGCATCCATAATGTGAGTTTAACTGAAAATATAACATAGGTTCCATAGGTCTCAGAAGATATGTTCCTGCACAAAGATAAAGCGCTTTTAGAAAACTAACCTTCAAGTAGAATTCATAGTAACAAGTTTAAGTATAAAAAAGAACTAGTGACAAAAAAATGCATCCATATGTATAATTCTACAGGAAGTAAATTACACTTCCCTTTTAGACAAGTCATGACAGTTGAAGTCGCATCCAATGATCACTTAGCATGCATTTTGCATCAACCTATGCACTTTGTCAATAAAATTCTTCTCCAAGTTCAACGAATCTCTACCTCCCCAAAGAACCAACAGCCACTTCCCAACCATCTACTCAACTCACCAATCATGTTAAAGTTTTACATCCCAATTAGTAAATTTCTCCTCAATTACCACATTCTGTACTAGCATCATGCTTTTAATGTCAACTAGTAAAGCATGTCCCTTAAACACATGGGTCATGCTAAACCACCAATTATACTCTTGCCATTCTTTTATAATCCATCTAAACATGGTTAAATCTAATCAGGCCTTGGGTTCATTGATTTATTTTTCTCGTATTACCCGTTACTGGGGTAACAAGAGTCAATAAAGGAGCATACTATCGTCAATTGAAAAAGCAACAGAGGCCAAAAAATGAGGGGTAGAAAGAGGAACCAATGCTTGCCATGTCCTGTCCCTCTCCATTCTCCTCATCAATCAATTGTTTCCTTCTTGTAGTATCAATGCAAAGGCTACGGGTCGAGAACTTTCTCTCTTTTTCTTGCTTTTCCTACTGTTAGATGATTTTCTTTCACGGTCCACTAATCTAATCATATAAATAAATGTAAAGATTTAGGTCGCATCAAATATCCATCAATAAGAAAGCCTACCAAATGTCATGGGTGAAGAGGATGAACCAGACGACATCAATCAGAATAGCGCTACAGAGAAGAACAGCATAGGTCCGGGCAAGGGTCTGGCTGCTACTCTCAATTGCAACTAACGCAAACAGTGAAATTGCCAAATTAATCAGAAGAACTCCATTGTACAGTGCTCCAAGGGATCCCACCAATGCACAGCCAATCTAAATAGCAAAATCCACAACTGTATCAATTTAAAGACACCCACAGCCATAAAACCGAGAAATTACAAACAGAAAGAATTGGGAGAAAAAGTATTACAAAATAAACCGCAACAAAGAAGCACAAAAAAACCTATGTGTACATAGATTCGACAGAAATGGAAAAAGAAGCACGTTTATGAAAAATGTTGGACATAGATTTGGTAGTTTTTGAAAAATGTTGGACATGGATACGGATAGTTATATATTAGTGGTTTGCTTACAAGAGATCACAAAAAAATGAGATTTAAGGTATTAAACACAATGAATAAAAGGATACATGGCATTTAGTAATGCAAATGAACCGGGCTGTTTATAAACAAGCTCGGGCTTGGCTCGTTAAAGGCTCGGCTAGGGCTTGTTAATTTCATAAAAGAGTCGAGCCGAGCTTGAACAAAAAATAGGGCTCGTTAGAGCTGAGCTTGAAAAACCCTCACTTTGGCTCGTTAAGGGCTCGGGCTCATCTGAATAATTTTAGATCATGAATTTCAAATGATAGGAGTAAGTTTATGTACATACAGACTTATAGCTCACATTGAATTCAATAAATGAAAAAAAAAAACTTCATTTAATTTGTATGGGCATTCTTTAACAACTTTGCCATTTTCAATAGTAATCTTAAGTCGAAAAAATTACACAATGATGTGGTTATTTGGTATGTACACTAATACGTGGTTAATAGTTGAAGAGTATATTACATATCAAGTTAATGATGTTATCTTTTAAATGTTTAGTAGAAAAATAACAAGTAATATTTATAAATTCAAAACAACCAAGTTGTTCATGAATAGCCTTGGGCTCGGCTCGGGCTTGTACGAGTTGAGTCTGAACAAAAAAATTTCAGCTCGTTAACTGAATGAGCCGAACCTGAGCAAACCCTCTAAACAAACGACGCGAGCCTAAACAAGCCTAGCTCGACTAGACTCATTTGCAACCCTAATTGCATTAATTCCTTAGTTCATAAAAAAGACAATTAGCAACTTCACGATGTAATAATCTAGTAAATTAACCCATTAAGTACCAACTATAAAAGTTGCAAAATCAGGTCATTTGCCAAAATACTAAACAATTATTATGACCACAAAATATTCTGCTAAGTAAGAACAATCAATTCTTAATATCTTCACGAAGATCTGCAAACTCCCTTATCTATTCATCCACATCAACAATTTGGCCACTGCCTTTTCCACCAAGTATGTTCGGCGTGTCCCTGAGTGTCCAACTTTTAAATTAATGAATGGAATTTCAGACACGGGTTGTAAAAGCTCTAAGTTTAATTTTTATAAGTTAGGCACGTCTCTATTGCGATTTGTGGGTCACAAGTTCATCCCGCCAATAGAAACAACCTCTCTAGAAATATAGGGGGTAAAGTTGCGTATATCAAACCCTCACAAACTCCGTAATGCGATAGTTTGTGCACTGGGCTATCCATATATAATAATTTCAGACACGCATGTTATCAAATAAAATATACCAACAGCGGAATAAGCTGAGAAATAGCAAGCAATATAGCATTACCAAGACCAATTTGTTGGGAATTAATTAAGGCAAATTGAATTACCTAAGAGCATCCCACCAGCATTACCCAAAACACTCTTTACAGAAATTAAAATTTTAACTTCTCCGCCCAATAGATTACCAATTCAAGAAATTGTAAAACCACTCTTCCTTAAGAAAACCTCAAAGAAACTAACTCAGCCCAGCAAATTCCTGATAGTTTCAAGAAACAAATCGGGAATAAAAGAGGTGAAAAAGAAAGGTACTTGAATATAGATGAAGATGACAGCGAAGGATTGAATCTGGTCGTAATCACGGGCCCATGAATGAATCTTGCTCGTAAATCCAGAACAAAGCATCCCAAATTCCCAATTCAAATCAACGGATTATCGATCTGTATATATATCACATATTATATATAAGGAGAAGCCTACATTAACACAACTGAAAACGCGTTTTCAAAACCAAAAAAAACACGAGCGCGGTTTCATCTTCTTCACAACGGCTTTCTCTGTTTTTGTCTGTTTGCGCTCATACAGAGACCCCGTCGTCCCCAACTCTCTCTCTCTCTCTCTCTCTCCTTCGCTGTCGAATTCAATTATAGAAACAGGGGAGAGAGTTTTAAGATCATTTGCATCACATTTTCCCTATTCTTCCTATTTTAGCCAATCAGAGCTAGTTATTTTAATACTAGAGATTATAATATTTTCACAACTTTAAATAACGACTATGTATATTTTAAAATTAATAATAATACTAGAGATTAATATTTATAATAATTATTATTATATTTCTTGTTATAAATGAATTAAAATTTTAAATATATATAAAAAATAATTTTAATTTTTAAATAAATATAATTATATTTTTATTCAGTATTTATAAAAAATATTTTTTTTAAATTATACATATGCACAAATATTAAACGGTAAAAATTTGGGAATTGACTAACTAGGACTATGGCAACATGACAACGTCTCAAGCTGTTAACTGAATATCTACCTTCGAACATATTAAACATAAAATTTGAGCAAATTTCTCATCACAACCAAAATGACAATTAGGGGTGAGCAATAGTTCTGTTCGGGAATTTACTAAATCGAAATTAAAATCTCAAAATTTTCTAACTCAAATGAATAGAAACTGACCTTGAACCAAATTAAATGAGAAATCGAACTGAAACCAAAATAAAAAATAGGTCAAATTTCGATCCTAAAACCAAAGATTCCAAAATCTTGAAATAAATGAGGTTAAATAAATAATATAAAAAATTAAATAAAAATATTTCAAAAAATTCGGGATACCCGAAAATTTTATAATCAACTCCCGATCCCGACTTGAAATTATTTCAAAAATTTTGAGATGCCCCAAAAATTTGGCACATAAGATTAAATAACTAATATATAAAAATTAAAATAATTTAAATATTTCGGGACATTCGAGAAACCCAAAAAACTTTGGACACCCGAAAATATAGGAATTTAAATTCTAATCTTGAACCGAATTATTTTTTCGAATAATTTACTTCAATTTTTCAATTGGAATTTCAAAAATCATAAATGTTTTGTTCACCCCTAGTGATTGTGACAATCAAGAACATCCCAAGACTAACATGAGTAACACATTACTATAGAATAGGATGTTCAATAAGTCTATGACCATAATCATATGACATTGATCTTTATACAAAACTATGACCACTAACAGTTCGTATATATCCAGTTTTTAATCAAATAAATTAATTTATTTTTAATTTAGAAAAATTAAATGCATTTAATTTAAAAATTTTAGCGTATTTAGCCCAAAACAACATATAAGATGAACAGCCAAATATTATTCAATTTTTAAAAAATATATATAAATATGTAATTTATAAGCGGCAACTAGACAAGCCTTAAGAATACTATAACCCACATACTCTATAAAAGAAATGAGGTGGACAATGTCATCGACAATCACCCTTCGCAACCATTGTAGTTAGATGATTGTCATGCCAGCACGTGTGATTATTTATGATACACATGTATTAACACACCTAAAAAAAAAAAAAAAAACATTAGTAACAACATGTGCATGCAGTCAAACAAGTCCCAAGTTATTAAGACAAATCATACGAAGGACGCCTCAAAAGTGGGGATGCTAAAGAAATTTGTTCACTACTTTGCACACATTATGCTTATTACATGTACATAAAGCGCGGACACTAAAGAAATTTGAAGTCCGCATAGTCTTCAAAGAATATCTCGACCTTATCAAACTAATCTCCTTGTATATCAAATAAATCATAACCCAACTTATTGAACACTTAAAACTTATTGAATAGGAAGAAGAGAATCCCTTAATTTGCTCTCTTAATTGTTTTTTCCACCATAAGATTGATTTTAGGAGTGCGTGGACCCACTACAAATCAAGTGCGATCGTGAGCAAATTAAGGGAACAAATTAGCTTTTCAAAACCACCGTCTTCCTTTTCAACGGGATAAAAAGGTGAACAAGTCCGACAGAAGAACGATAGCATTTAAAAAAAAATACCAAATTAAAACAAATCAAACATCCTACTCCGGATATCCGCAGTGCCTTGTACAAGCACTGCTTGGAAAAAGTACAAGCAACCACAACACGTACATAACAAGTGCCACTAGAACACTCGTTAGTATTTCATACTATTTTAAAAAGCAGTTTCAAAAGAATGGGAACCTAAATTAAATTAATTGCATTTAATTTACAAATATGTCATGTGGTATTACATTTTCTCTTGCAACAAATTATACAAGAACAAAGGTAACATGTTCCCCCTTCCTATTAATTAAATTGTAATTTGGTGTACACTATCAAAATCTATAAATAAAATTCATGAAACAAACAGGGCAACTTTCACCTCAAACTTTCTTTAGAGTCTCAGCAGCTTCCTTCATTTCAAGCAAGGAATCTTCAAGACATTTTGCCAGAATTTTTGCGTCCGGGACAATATCCTTTGCGACCGAAATCTGCATATCTGCTTTTCCTGCATAACTTACCATGTGCATCGTAATAGCCTGCATTTTAAAAAATAAAACAACAAACAAATATTAAATCAACATACATTTTCGCAAAATGATTAGGAAAAAGGTGAAGAGGTTTTACATGAGGTAATGCAGTATTAGTCACTCTCAAGTACTTAATCGGATTGCCCACGATCGTTATATCCTCTTGCGGGCCAACCACGTTCGAGATTGTGAAAGTTGTGTTGCATATAATCCTATAATTAAGCCAGCTCGCAGCCTGTAAATCAATTACAAGAGTGTTATTAGCATGTTCTGAAAACTATTTCTAGCTTTGAAAGCAAAAAGATACTAATCAAATACTGCATAGATTTGTTTAGTGCTCACTATATAAACTTGTATTAGTGTTGTCAAATTTTTTTTATACAAGAATTAAAATAATAAAAAGAAGGGAGTTTTCAAAACTTGCAACTCTCTCAAGATAAATGGAAACGAAAAAGAAAACAAAAACACGATGAAAACTCGTTCCTTTTGTGACAAGGATAGTGCAATATGTAATAATACAGTTATTTTCATATTCGGATGGTTTTTAGACTAACAAAAACTAGCGTACATAATTGCGTGTTCAAGAAAAAAATTCTACAAATAAGTTGAATATGATTGCAGCAATGCGTTACCAGTGTTTTTCATTTCGAAACCAAAAAAATGTTTCCAGAACAATAACCCAATGTATCCAAAGACTACTATATGAAGTGCACCTTTGCTCCAAAGGTAGACATAACAAAATCCCCTATATGGTATGATAAGTGAGCCTCCAGGGATAGTTTCTTCTTATCAATCATTGCCTTAGCTCTCTTCACATACCGAAGAGGATCCGAGCCAGCTTTATGATAATAAACCGGCAACAACATCATGCCAAATTTGTTGCCCCACCTTGATCCTGAGTTGCCACTCATCAATTTTTCGAGATCCTGTTAAGAGTCAAACATATAAAAAAATTATTTGAGTAAAATCATAGAATTTACAAGCAAAAAAACCTAAAAAAGTTAATTTTACAAGATGCAGCCAGACGAGCCTACAGTGCCCGTTTTGTCCCTAAAACTAAAGAACACTACAATGGCCCTTAGACATATTTTTGTGCACTGAAGTTCTGTCAATAAAGTTTGATTGGCAAAAATGCCCTCTTACGACTTGAATCCTGTAACTTAACTTCCGTTTAAGTTAGATAATGGTTGTATATCTTCAATAGTTGTATTATGTGTAAGCGTAGGGCCCAGAATACATACCTCCGATCATGAAGTCTAAGCAATTGTATTATCATACCTGAATCTCGTCAATACCCTCACTGAATATGGAGAGTATTTAGATTGGTGTTTTTGGTTTTTTATTCTGTAGGCCTATTATAATAAAGCCAATATCCAATCTTATTTTAAACTTTAGTAGATGTTATGAACTTTTAGTATGTGAAGTTTTTACTTTTCTTTTAAGGGGTGACATAATAAAGGTGCCAAAATGTTGCAATTGATAATTGACGAGAGCCACTAGTTATGTTTATATAACTGAAGGGGAAATATGATATCGATTCATAGGTTAAAGTTGAAACTACACATAACCCAAAACATAATCCGAACAGACATCATTTGAAGCTATACATTAACATGTTTACTTTTTGAAATTTCTCGTTATTAGCATGATAAGCGCAACACTCAGGCTAAGTTAAGGGAAATATTTAGTACTCCGAGAGCATTCAAATCAGCATCTGTAATGGCCTATGCACCTGTACCTTCGATATAGTAGCAACCTATCTATGTTATATACGTATAGTAATCCTGATAGTTACTAACAGTAATAAGGATTATTAGCCCAAGAAACACTATTAATGAAAGGTAAGTTGGTTAAGAACAACAACAAAACAAAAAAAAAAGAAAGAAAGAAATGGAAAAGGAAAGAAGAGCATATGCTAGTAGAATTGAGTTAACCTGTAATCCTGGTCTCTTTCTCAAATTAACCATGGCTAAACCTGTCATTTGAAGCCCTTCTGGTAGACCTAGAAAATGCAAAGTATATAAGTACACGTAATCATGTACAGAAACTGTACAAATACCTATTAACAGAAAATCATTTACAGAGCTTACCTTCGGGTGTCCTAATATCCAAATATTTTGATAGCCCAGATGAAATCACCCCGAAAAGTACATCATTAATTGTCTGCATCAAAGCTAGAACACATTAAAAAATAGAACAACATGAGGAATTGAGAATGTGTGTGAAAGCTGCAATACATTTCTTTTTATGTTTCCTTTCGATAAACAAAGCTACAATTAACTTGCAATGAGTATCACTCGTAATCACATAGCAATTTTATGTTCTAATCTTATAACAATGTAAACAATTTGGTATTATCTTATTAAATATTCACAATATCTCACTTAATTTATGAAAGTTCTAATTGAAGCCACATCTTAAACTTTTATTCCTATAATAATATGAAGATCTCTATTACCAACTCTTAGTTGACTAAGATAAATAGAAACTATCAAAAACTATAATATGAAGATTCCAATTACCTACTTTATTTTATGATTTTGATCTATTTTTTGAAACATTAAAAGAATTGAGAATCTTTTTCTTGTATAACAACAAAAAGTATGCTCCCTCCGTCCCAAATTAATAGATTTCTTTCAATTTTCACTCTGATTAAGAAAAAATTAGTTAGAGTGATTGGAACATTTAATTTTTTATTTATTTTACTAAGATATCTTTCATTGGAAATGTGAAAAGTTTATGTTTTTTTACAAAAATTACATTTAATGAGGATATATAATTAAAATGATTATTTAAACTATTTTTAAATAAGGAAACTTACTTATAATATGGAACAAACAAAAAAGATGTATACCCTATTAAAAAGAGATGGAGAGAGTATTTGATATTGAATTGGGTAAAGTTCATTTTGCCCCCTATCCTTAGTTTTTGTTTCAGTTTAACTCATATGCTTTCATTTGTTTTAAACTGCCCCCTATCATTTCCAATTTTGTTTCAATTTACTTTGTTAATTTTTATTTTTTTGTAATTTACTCATTATACTTTTAGACTCGTTCTAATCCCCAAGTCCTTTTATCTTGTTTCAATTTGCCCCTAGCATTAACAAATTTAACTTTAATAAAGATAACTCATTGAAATGATAACCTAAAATTTTTTAAATGTGCAAGTGGTTTAATTCAGAGATAGTGATCTGTGCAACACATTTTTTATTTTTTTTTAATAAATTATTAATTACTGAGATAAATTTACTAAATATTATATTAAAAAATGTAAATGTTTTATGACCTATAAATGATTTTCACTAAAATATTTTAATTAACTTATGGCTGTTATTTCAATTGCTTATTATATTTTTATAATAAAATATAATAATTATATGGGCATATTAAACAAGGCATAAAAGATAGGATAAATTGAAACGAGTCTAAAAGTATAAGGAATAAATTACAATAATTGAAAGAGTAATGGGCAAATTGAAATGAGATTATAAACAGTGAGGTGCAATTTGAAACAAACGAAATAATACGGGGTAAATTGAAACGAAATAAAAAATATATACGGCAAATTGAACTTTACTTTATTGAATTTGCACTTATTGTGTGGTATTCAGCCCATGACTCGGGTGTAGGTATGACTTATCCAAAAGTTTACTCTTTTTCATAAAAATTGGTAATTTAATTATTCAGTCTCTATATTTTGACCAAACTTTGTATGGTCCCCATAGTTTCAATTTAAACACATAAATCCCCTAATTATAAAAATAAAATAAAAATGACGGACTTAAACCCCAAAAATATAGAATTTAGCCTTTTTTATTGTTTGTCACTAGTTTATAAATAATATTGTAGTGGGCTGAAGTTGGGCCGCCTAAATTGTTTACAGTCCTAGTTTTAAAGTTTCTTAGCGAGACGAGCCTGCTAAGAGCTCGGGCCCTACTATAAATTTAAAAGACCCCGAGCACGAGCTGGGATAAGTGAGCTAGAAGAGAGCACAGGCACGAGCTAGGTATTTCAGCCCACGAGCTGAGCATGAGCTAGGCCAAGCACGGTTCGGCCTTTTACACCCTACTAATAAGTATCTAATATGATATTGAAAATAGAGAGAGAATGGTGCTAGCCATTATGACTTCTTTGAATCTGAAAAAATTGATGTAAAAAAACTTATGGATAAAAAAAAAAAAAAAAAAAAGCATGCTCAAAGTAGGAGATGATAACACAAATTGTCAAATAAAGACTAATTAACCCCAAGTAACTTAATTTGACTCAATTGATTCGATTTTATTGTTTCTTATGACCTTCCTACTACAACAAAGATCAATCATATCACATTACAAAACTTACGGGCTATTACTGTTGCAATAGAAAAGAAGGATACCAAGTAAAATTAAATTAGAAATTATGGGAACATGGAGGTATGAACCTACGAAACATAAATCTAAGGGTACATTACACTTTGCCTTCATGACATTTCTGAATATTTCATATTACCCCCTCAGGTATCTGAAATTACATTTTGACCCAAGTTAAAATACATGTTTGGCTTGCATGGAAAAAGATCATTTTAACCTTCATTTTACCATCTCATTTTAATAATTGTGAAAATTAGAGAAATAATATCACATTTTAAGGAAAATATTTTTTTATATATGTAATTAAACAATCTCTTTTTTGAAGTAATTAAAAAATTAGAAAACAGGTGCTACATAAAGGGTAATTTCATAATTTAAAAAGTAACTTATAGTCATAATGTTGATTTTCACTTTGCCCCTAAAACTTTAGGATAAAGTACAATGACATACACACCTCGGGGGCATTATATTTCAGATACCTTATGGGGTATTCTGAAATTGTCAAAAACCTCATGGGGGCAAAATGTAATTTACCCTAAATCTAATCTCCAAACTTCAGAAGACCTCATTTATATTAATTAATTTTTTATTTTTCATGATAATTTGGACTCCAAGCTATTCTGTTCCAATTTTTATTTTGAGTTGTCTAAAAATTTAATTCACTTTCAAAACTAAATTTGCAAAAACTTATAATTTTATGAAATTACACTTATTTGCATACCATTTATGTAGACATAGATACCAAAGCACTTAACAATAAATTCATTTATTGTATCGATTGTAAAAATTTTATTTTTCTGTATAATACAAAATAAGTTGAACGAATAAACTATAAAAAAAACTCCCTCCGTGCCAAAATGATATACTCAATTTGCTTTTTGGTACATCCATCAATAATTGACTCTTTATTTTTTGATACGTAATGATTTACAAAATTTAAACATATTTTCATTTTAATTCCCATTATTATAGGACAAAAATATACCACGATAACTACTTGAAATTCGAAAAATTACTTTTTATATTTTTACTAAAATTATTGTGCAGTGATTGTAATTGATAATATAACAAAAATTAACTCACCGCGCCGGCAACAGCCCGCTTGACGGCCTTCATATCCGCCATCGTGAACCTCGCCGTAACAACCTTTCTCGGCCACAGCTCCACCCCATCGCCGCCGCTCACGGCGGTCCTCCGATCACTCACCCACAGAACCCTCAGCAAAAACCCCGAAGCAAACACGAGCGTGTACCACACCGCCTTGAAGAACCTCCACACTCTCTCACCCACCCCCTTCAGGCAGTGGTCCCTAGCTGACGTGGCAGAGAGGGCAGCTGCCGTCGCTGGAAGGGTTGGGTCGGCGGCGCTACGGCCGAGAGTGAGGAGAAGAGACATTAGAGAGATGCCGTCGCCGAGCGCGTGGTGGATACGTACCACAGCGCAGTTGTGCGCCATGAGTACGTGTACCTGTTTTTTTATTATTAAAATAGGAATAAATCATGAATAATGTTTGTTGGAAGTGCAGTTCTTCGCGGTTCGGCTTAAATCTGTTTTGAGATTAAAATTCATTCGATGCAAAGATAAAAATAGCATGCGATTCGCTTTTGTTTTGGATGACTTTCTTAAAAAAAACAGATCCGAT
>MKEJ01021396.1:0-12932 GCA_001753735.1 Embelia ribes | reverse complement strand
AAATAATCCCTAATTACCATTATGCATTCTTGATCACATAGCTAGGCTCCATTTTACGACTGCCTTTTTGTTCCACAAGGGAAATTTAAGGATTTGATTCCACCATCTTCTAGGAACAATAAATAGGGAGGGAAAATATCATTTAAAAAAAAAAAAACCTAAATATTTATCATTTTCGTTATTACTCCTCCCTATCATCATTTTGTTCATATATACCAAAAAATTCAATAATGGATAGGGATAGCGTGAAGTGTAATGAAAAGCATAAAGAACGCTTTTGCGTGCCAATGTACACTTCTCTTTGCATACTCAATTTGTTTAGTGTAGCTTTTTCAACATCAACTTGTAATATAATATTGTGCACTAAACAGAAATTGCGATCATCATATCATGTGGAATCAATAATAAGTGCAATCGCAAATTTTTATTTATTTATTTAACTTTTTGATAATAAAACAAAAATTAAATTTAAAATAAAGCAAAATAAAGCTAATATAAGCTAAAAATAAGCTAGAATACAAATAAAAATAATAAAATGAAGCTAAAATATAAATAAAAATATAACAAAAAAAATTATAATGAAAAACAAAAAATTTAGCAATGAAAAACAAAAAATTTAGAGCTATACCCAATCGTAAATCGTCCCCCAACCAAACATAGTCCCTATGTTCAAATTACGAAGAAAGTTCACATGAAAGAAATGGAAAAGAAAGAACAATGGGAAAGGAAATAAAGCAAAACGAAGAAGAAAGAAAAGAAATAAAGGAACAGAACTAACTAATATGTACAAATGTGAACTGTCAATCATGATTACTCGTAAGTTGGTTCAACAAGACCCATCTCGACCTTCGGTTCATATTGATTATCGTAGTACGGCTTTAAACGATAGCCATTCAACTTGAAATTTACACCCTTATTGGATTTAGGGTTGTAAATCTCGTATGTACCATAAGAACCAATATCGTGGATGACGAAAGGTCCAATCCACCTCGAACTCAATTTTCCAGGGAACAAATTTAATCGAGAATTGTACAGAAGTACTTTGTCCCCTACCGTATAGTTTCAATTCTTGATATGCTTGTCGTGCAACCTCTTCATTTTCATTTTCAAAACTTTTGCATTCTCATACGCATCATTGCATAGTTCTTCCCACTCAACCAGATCGAGTTTTCGACTTTCACCTACCGCTTGTAACGATTCATTACATTGACGAACAACCCAATATGTTCAATGCTCAAGTTCCACCGGGAGGTGGCATACTTTTTCATAGACTAATCTTTAGGGAGACATCCCAAAAATTATCTTATATGTTATGTAATAAGCCTAAAGAGCATCGATCAAACGATCAGACCAATCTTTGTGGTTAGGATTAACCATCTTTTCCAAGATTCCTTTGACTTCACGATTGGCCAACTCGACTTGACCACTCGTTTATGGATGATAAGTCGTTCCTACTTTATGGACTACCCCATATTTCTTGACCAATATCCTAAAAGGATGATTGCAGAAATGTGTTCCGCCATCACTGGTAATTGCACGGGGTGTACCAAATCGAGAAAAAATATTTTCTCGTAGGAATTTGATCATGACTTTGTGATCATTTGTACGGGTAGGGATTGCTACAGCCTACTTAGACACATAGTACATGGCTACCAAGATGTATAGAAAACCATATGAATTCGGAAAAGGTCCCATAAAGTCGATGCTATTTCAATTGTAATAATGCATTATTGAGGCATTTCATTACGCTTGGTGAGTTTACCAAGTCATTGTCACCTACCACAACTCTAACAATGTATATATAAATCTTTGAACATTATTGGCCAATAGAAACCACTTTGTAGAATTTTGGTCAGAACAATACTTGTATAAGCATGGATCATCCCAAAAGAAGAGACGAGCTTTACGAAAGAATCGTGGCCTATTATTTACTGACCAATGAGAAGGAATGATTTCCATTACCAGATAATATGCTATGCTGGCGGACAAAGGAAGAGTACCAGTACTTATAGCGTACAGTTTCTCATTGGGGAAATACTAGTTGATAGGAGAAGGATCGTCGCTCAATGATAAACTTGTTAGTCTTGACAAATAATCTACAACGACATTCTCAACCCCTTTCTTATCACGGATCATGAGATCGAATTCTTACAATAATAAAATCTATCGCAATAACCGTGCTTTAGCATCTTTTTTTAAAAGACGGTATTTGAGAGCTGCATGATCTGTGAAAACAGTCACGGGAGAACCCATAATATAAGAGAAAAAATTGTCCAGAGTGAAAACAACAACTAAAAGCTCATTTTTAGTCGTAGTATAATTCAATTGTGCATTGTTTAAGAACCTTCTTGCATAGTAAACTACATGAGCTTTCTTGTCCTTATGTTACCCCAGTACAACCCCTATCGCATTGTCGCCAGCATCACATATAGGCCCAAAGGGTAAAGACCAATCGGGAGGGTGCATAACGGGAGCCGAGATCTAACGCCTTTTCAATATGTCAAAAGTTGTTTGGCATTTAAGTGCCCACTCAAAAGGGACATCCGTAGATAAGAGATGATCCTATGGTTTAGCAATGGTGCTAAATGATTGTATGAATCACCGACAAAAACCAGCATGGCCTGAAAATGATCTGACACCTTTAACTGAGGTTGGTGCTAGAAGCTTCTCAATAAGTTTAATTTTAGCACGGTCCACCTCTGTACCTCTGAATGAAAGAACATATCCTAAGACAATTACTTGTATCACCATGAAGTGACACTATCTCAGTTCAACACTAAATTAGTGTCCTCACATTGCTGGAGTACTTTATCTAGATTTTCAAGGCACTTGTCAAAACGGTCGCCATAGATAGAAAAATCATCTATGAATACCTCTACAATCTGTTCGACCATGTCACAGGTGCATTGCATAGCCCAAAAGGCAAACACCAATAAGCAAAAGTGTCGAATGGACAAGTGAAAGTGGTCTTTTCTTGATCATCGTACATAATCTCAATTTGGTTATTACCAAAATAACCATCAAGAAAGTAGTAGTAAGCACAACCCGCAGCCCGCTTTAAGACTTGATCCAAGAATGGCAATAGAAAATGGTCTTTTGGGTGACCGTATTAAGTTTACAATAGTCAATGCATATTTACCATCCCGTTTGGATACGAGTTGAAATTATTTCATTATTTTCGTTAGCTACAACAGTCACTCCGGACTTTTTAGGCACAACCTAAATGGGACTCACCCATTTAGAATCAGAGATAGTATGGATGATACATGCATCCAAAAGTTTAAGGACCGTATTCTTCACGACCCCCTTCATAGTAGGATTAAGCCACCATTGTATCTGATGTACCTGCTTAGCGTCGTCCTCAAAATAGATTTTGTGCTGACATAACAATGGACTAATGCCACTTAAGTCTACTATCGATCATCCAATAGCACAATGGTACTTGCGAAGCACTTTCAATACATCATCCTCTTGATTTGGAGCAAGCATGGCTGAGATCACCACAGGAAATACTTCATCTTTACCAAGAAAGGTGTATTTAACCTCCTTTGGCAAGGGCTTTCGTTCCTGAGTAGGAGCTTTCTCACTTGATAGAATAGCCATAGAAGAAGGCATTTTAAGATGTTCGAACTTGGGCTCCCATCTTGCTATTTGTATTGAATCATACTACATATGAACAAGCAAGCATCTGCTTCTGAAACTAATTTTCGACAACCTCAGTTTCGAAAATATTCTTCAGACAGAGTTTGGATAGGATTGACTTCTTCAAAGTCATTCTTGCTTACATCGGATTTTTTACAAAGCTTGAAAACATTCATTTCTGTTTTCATATTCCCAAAAGAAAGCTTGAGAATTCCATCCTGACAATTAATGACAACATTTGATATTGCAAGGAACAGACGTCCGAGAATGATTGGAATCTGTATGATTGAATCAAGTACAACTTGTATATCTAGGACGACAAAGTCAACTAGATAATAAAACTTTTCAACTTGAACTAGAACATCTTCGATCACACCCCTTGGACTTTTCATCGATCAATCGGCCATTTATAGGATAGCTTTTGTTGATTTAAGTTTACCTAATCCCAGTTGTTGACAAATAGAGTAAGGGAGAAGGATAAAACTTGCATCTAAATCTAATAAAGCTCAACCAATTGTACAATCACCAATCATAATCATTATCGTAGGACAACCAAACTCCTTATACCTGATTGGAGTGTATGGATTGATGATTGAACTTACCTCTTCAGTGAGGAATAATGTCTCATTGACATTCAATTTATGCTTTACCGTACATAATTCCTTGAGGAATTTAGCGTAAGATGGAATTTGTTTGATAGCGTCAAGCAAAGAAAGATTGATCTTAACATATTGAAGAGTCTCAAGGATCTCTTTCTGAATTGCAGCTTTTGGTGGAGATAGACGTTACGGAAACGGAGGTTTTGGCACGTAGAAAGGAGCTTGCGGCATATGTACCATATCTTCGGCCTTTTTGTTGTTCCGATTATCAACAACTTTTTCAGATTCCAACTCTCTACCTAACTCTTTTGAAAGTTTATCATTTTTTGATTGAGTTTGAGAGGTAATTGGAGTGTTAAAGGGTTGGATTAAGCATTGATTTGAACTATCCTGATTTTTTTAAGTTGGATTGATCCAACTAATACTTTGATTGATCGAACTTTGTACTTTTTGGACTAGGGTGTTCAGATTGCTTTGGAGTGTTTCTTCAACTTTAAATTGATTGTTTAAGAGGTTCAAATCATCAGCAATTGAATTTTTATCCCTTTCATCACTTTCCCCTCTTTTGGGAAACATTTTTCCACTTTTTAAGACCGTATCCACATTGACTTGGTCACGTTGAGTTGTTTCAGACATACTACATTAGGCAATTTGCACCGATTTGTCGGATATGATTCTGGTTGTGCTGGTAGTCGTCCAATACCCGATTTACCTAAAGCATTGATAAGCTCATTTAGGGTCCATGAGATCTTTGATAGGTATTTTCTAACGTATCAATACGCGACTCTGACGGGGGCTCATTTTGCTTATATGGAGGGTAACATAAGCACCGGTACCTGAAGGTTTATATCCTTGTCGGTATTGATAGTTTTGAGGTGGTTGATTTTGAGGTTGCGACGCCTCATTCTTTTACGAGAAATTTGGATGATTTTACCATCCTGGATTGTTGGTTTGAGCAAATGGATTACCCTTACCTTAATTTGGTTGTGGTGGAGGTTGTTGCTACACATATTGGGCCAATTGTGTTTGGCCGTAAAATGTACCTTTTATTACTGCCATTTAATAACAATCCTACAACTTATGACTGTCTTTATGATAAAAGCCACAAGAAACTGACACTAGAGGTGTAGTTACAACATTAACCTTTCCAATTTCAGGAACTTCCACCTTGTTCTTTAAGGAAACATACTTTGCCTTCCACTTATCGACTTCATTGAGTTGATATACTCTTCCTTTTGCAGGAATGTCTCTTGCGGAGGATATGTTGGCACTTTCGACGGGAGAATTTTCCCAGGTATGGGATTCATCAGCGAGATCATCGGTACTCTCTTTGAATAAATTTTTGCCACACATAGAAGAAATCTTTTGTTTGAGTTGGGCACTCAAAGAGGTATAGAAGAATTTGATAAGTTACCACTTCTCATAACCGTGATAGGGGCAAGCATGGAGTAAATTCTTGAAGTGTTTCCAAGCTTGGAAAAACTTATCGGACGGAAGAGTAAAAAATTGATAAATGCTCTCTTGATATTTCAACGTTCGATGGGGTAGAAAATATTTATTTAAGAATACTTTTTGCATTTCATACTAACTTTCGATCAAGTAGGGAGTCAAATAATTGAACCAAGCCTTAGATTTGTTCTTGAGTGCAAATAGAAACAATCGGAGATATAAAATGTCAAGTTCAACGGATGGATCACCAAATGTTGAGCAAATAGCAAAAAAATCATTAAGGAAGTTGCAAGCATTCTCCACTTCTATACTGTTAAATTCCAGTAATAAACGAATCATATCAGCTTTGAATTTGAAATTTCCTTAATTCTCAGCTAGAATGATACACGAAGGCATGCATCTTTTCAATGGATGGAGTACTTCCTCCACCTGAAGATGCATAGGATTATAGGCAGAGGTATTGGATGATTGGTAATGGTGGCGATGGTTGGTTCATATTGACATGAGCTTGAACCGTTTGCCATTGTTCTGGAGACAATCCAAGTGGAATCTCCAAAAAATCTTGATGTGTTGAGGCGGTACATCGTGAGGATTTTGTGGATTATTTCCACTAAGATATTCAAATCCCGTTGAAGGATTGTTGGTTTCATCAACCAAATCACTCATATAGATAGGTATTGACGAACTAGCTTTGGCTTTTTTTTTTCTAAGAACCGCTTCCGTAAACGAGTAAGTGGCGCAATTTTGGATTTTTGTTAAGTACAAGCTACGAGAATTTATTTGAACTTACCAAAAGAATGGCAATTCAAACGCTTTTAGTATTCCGTTACAAGAAAATCCCTGGCAATGGCGCCAAACACTTGATTGTGCCACAAACATGCAATTATTTTACCTAGCAAGAGCACTAGGGCATAATGTAGTTTTCTCAGTAAATGAACTCAAGTATCGATCTCTCGAGGATTTCAATGGTGTAACGATAATACTAAGTACGAATGAATTAACCATTATTTTATTTTATATTTTTGTAATTTTTATTAGTTTTTATACTAATATTACACGCCAAATCCCCATAAACCCGTGGACGTGAGCCACAATGAGACACAAATAGATAACAAGATACACAAGCTACTTTAAATCACAAAATACACAAAATCTCCACATTTTACATATATCAAAGTTGCGCTTCCCTACACAAATCCACAACTTATTACATATATACAATAGCCACAAAAGCGTAAACTTCCCAAGTCTACGATATACAAATCAAGCTTGATGCTTATCCAAAAATATTTGCATATACATAAGGTTCCAAATTCTAAACACAATAATGTTGAAGCTACAGTACAATTATAACTAATCTCCATTATATTAAAGGTTCAATATCACAAAATATATGGTCATCTATCGTACTCCTTGAGCATTCACGTATGTCCGACACTTGCATTGTAGCCTACAAATCAATATATATATAGGAGTACGATGCGAAAGAAAAGTTACGAGTTAGATTACCAATCAACAAGCTAAATAAGAAGTTACAATATAAGTGAAATTTTTAACATGCTGTTGCACCCACCATAATTTCATATAATCGCAAATGAATATGTTATCAACATGAATGTATAAAGTAATCTACTCGTAAATGTATAATGCACCATGATACTCTAGTAATAAATCACAAAACCTCATGCACACATCCTACCCTAGCCACAAAGCTCGCTCACAAATCACAAATCACAAATGTCCGCTCAGAAATCACAAATTACAAACTTGAAGGCCAAACTATGAGTCAACAAATGAGTAAGGAACTAGTATCTCACAAAGGTTTATAGCGGGACTATACAACTCACAAATGTCCGCTCCTATGACGACCTTCTCCAGGAAGTGCCCTAAATCATAGGCCCGACTCAGAGCTGTCAGGTAGCTCATGAAATCCACAAAGGTATGAAAAATGTCGATATATAATCCTGAATAGAGTAATGACTCATATTTTCCTTTTTCCAATACAAACTATCTTTTTTCCTATACTCTGAGGGTATTCTTATCAATTCTTATAATTCACATTTTTCCTATGTATTCTACGCTATACGTCTCTTAAGTGACAAATTTTATATGAGTAATGTATGTCATGAATATATGTCATTTAACATAAATCACAAAGAAATGTACATGTTATAATGCATTGTGCAAAATATATATACATGTACGATAAAGCCACAATTGATACACATAATTCACAACGTTAAAGCCACCCTATTTTAAAACGTTTTTCGGGGCTTCACAATCACAAAATTCATATACATAACGCCTATCAACCATTAAACTAAATACGACTTCAAAACATATTCACATGTCAATTACATACATGGATTCAAATTTATATTGCTATTTGTAATTTACTCATACCTCTTAAGCTTCAGAGAATCCTCGAAAGATCACATATGCTTCAACCCAGAAAGCCCTCTTCTAGCCCCTCCGAAACGATCTACCAACGAACTTCGAATTGAAACAAACCTATACACAGAGTTGATCTAGAGGGTAAGAGGAAGAAGATTTTCAAGTTTATTTTAATATATAAGAAAGGCATAAAAATAGAAAAAAGAAGAGCGAACAAAAGAAAAGATGGGAGTTACATTGAAATGTAGCGCTTACAATAAGGTTCTAAAAAATCTAATTTTTAGTCATAGATGATATCCCGAGCTAGATGGATCAAGAACGAAAAGATCAAAGCTCTCAAATCACGACACACACACACACACACTCCTTCTCTATATATCTTTTTTTGTGATTAGTGAAAAAGGTGACATTTGACCAAGTTTTAAGGGTCAAAAAATATTTTTTTCTCATGCTGTGATATCCAGAGCCTCAGATTGGGTTGTCTGTAAACTGTCTGGTACCGGACAACCTCTAGGCATACTTCTGGTTACAGTAAAAATGCCTTCAAAATTTTCAATTTTTGGCTCCAAAAATCAAACCCTAGAGAGTTTGTCCAGAATTTGTCCAGGGGTTGGATACCCTTCAGACACAACACAAAATTTTAAGTTTGACTAAGGCTAAAAAATTACACTCAACAACTCAACTAGCTTCAACATCAACAACGATCAACAAAATGACTTTGAATGATATTATACGACTACGAATGATTTACTACGATGATAAATGCAACGAAAAAGATAAATAATAGCATTACAAATAAATAATATTATTTATTTTCACAAAAAAATTATACAAATTTAAGTGACGTCAGAGCAAACTTCTCTTTATATAAATGGAATTGTCTTTCTCCAATCTACTTTTAACTGGTTTCTGAATATAAAAAAATCATAGTCTGAAGTTTTGACTTTTTGTTTAGACCAAACTAAAAGGAAGCATCCCAGATAGTTATTTTTTCTCAAGCTTATATAAAAAGGGGTTTATCAATGTTTTTTCCATTGCAGCAGCAAAATTAGATTATTCTTTTGTCAGCGAAAAAAGAGAAAAAAGATTATTCTTGACGTTTTCAATTATTTTTAATAAAAAAAGGAGTTCAAAATATAGTTTTTAAACTATTTTAATTTTAGTAATTATCTTGAAATTGGCAAGATTGGATATAAAATTTGTATTACTCTCTCCATCATCAATAATAGTACTCATAATTATAGCCAAAATCAAAAGTTACTACTTCGGTTACAAAAGTATATATCTATTTGACTTTTCACATAAATTATAAAAAATTTGGTAAATTCAGTCAAAACATTAAATATTATTTTTTTTTACTAATATGCCCTTGTTGAGAATATAGAAAGTGGTAGTTGTTAGTAAAAAAAAATATTAAATAAGAACATTTTAGTAAAATATTTATTTGTAATAATTTAAAAAAAATGACCTATAATTTGGAATAAATGAAAAAAAATGAGCCTATATTTTTAGGACGAATGAAGTATTTAATTACATCGTATTATTTTTGTATAAATTTTCAAATTTTATCCCTTAGAAGGTAATGTTTTATTTTGTCTTTAATAATTAAAAGATTAATAATAGTAATATGCAAAATTTATCATTCCAAAAAGAAAAACAGACAGCTACTATTAATGAATAAATTATTAGCTTGGGTTGATGAAAAGATGAGAGTATTGTTTATTGCATTATTAAAATTATCACGTTGGACACATACACGGTAGACCTAAGTCCGTATTAATCTCTCTCTCTCTCTCTCTCTCTCTCTCCCTCCAATCCAGAGTCCAGACAATCTCTCTTCGATAAGCAAAACTCAACGAGAGACCAATAAATTCGGAGTTCTCGAAAAAACAACGTTCACCCGTTTCATTTTCCCCTAAAAAACGTAAAATAAATTAAATCAACAAATTAAACCCCGAATTCTCTCCTCTCCCTCAGGTGTCTCTCTCTCCCTCTATGCCGCAGGCGAGAGACCCGCCTGACGCGTCCCCAAAATGACACGTCAGGTGGTCCTCCGCCACCCTTCCTCCGCCCACCGCCACCACCCCCTCCTCCTCTCCACCTCCAAATCCTCCTCCTCCTTCTCATCGCTCGGAAGCAGCCACAGACGGAATCAAAGGTTTGATTTAAGGATTGATTTTTGTTTTTGTAAACTTACTCGTGTTGAATTTTTTGATATGTGGTTTCAACGCCTCAGAGATTTTAATTATTGAATATTTTATATAGAAATTTAGTATAAAAAAAATTTGGTATGAATTTTTTGATACATGGTTCAAGCATTTCTTAATTTTAAGTGTTAAATTTTTTTATAAGTTTATTGGTGTAGAAATTTTTGATACGGGTTTCAACTTTCAACACCCCCGTAATTTCTGTTCACTCTGTGAACAAATAATTTATCGGCATGACCGGACCAAAGTTAAAAAATAGATGTTTTAAAATTTAGATTTGATAGAACTTACCAAAATTAATCAATAATTTGTCTTATTATGGACATAAAATTTATTAATGGCCAAAATTTAGTATTATATTTAATTTTGTAATATTCAATATTCTTAAAATAGAAATAAACAATTTTTGTTGTACGCCTAGAAATAGAAATATGGACAATTTGTGAATAGATTGAGTAATTGTTAAATTTTTTATATGTAAATTTAATATTAAAACTTTCCCCGTAAAATCTTCTTGACATGTGATTTCAACATCTCATAATTTTTAAGTTTACATTTCTATATGAAATTTAGAATTGAAATTTTCATGTAAAAACTTTTGACATGTGGTTTTAATCATTCCATAATTTTCAAATGCTAATTTTTTTTATATGTAAATATAGTATTGAAGTATTTGTGTAAATTTTTTATTGCAATTTCCATCTTTAAAAAAACTCTTTGATATGTGATTTCAGCGCATCCATAAATGGCCGCCGCTGCAGCGTGGGCGAGGTCGCCGGCGGCACGGCAGCAGAGTGCACGGCAGTGTGCTGCTGCTGCCCCTGCACCCTCCTCAACCTCCTCTTCCTCACCGTCTACAAGCTCCCCGCCTGCCTCTGCCGCCGTGCCCTCCACCGCCCTCGATGTCGCAAGGGCCTCCCACCACAACGGTGCCCAGCTGCGGCCGGCGTTGGGGACGTGTCGCCGGTGGTGAGCCTGCAGTGGGATAAGGATGTGATGCGGCTCGAG
Organism: Embelia ribes; assembly: GCA_001753735.1. Lineage (NCBI taxonomy): Eukaryota > Viridiplantae > Streptophyta > Magnoliopsida > Ericales > Primulaceae > Embelia > Embelia ribes. The sequence continues at coordinate 1,633 of MKEJ01021396.1, read as the reverse complement.
AGGGAGATGTGGGACCAGTTCAACGGCGCCGGATTCTGGAGGAGCCCGTCCCAGAGAGAGAAATCGCTAGATAAGTGACATGTGGCGTGAGGGAGGGTCCAGATTTCTTGTATTCTGTATATTATACTCTCCTCCCTGAGGTTAGAGAAGTACGAAATTTGGGAAAATGAAAATCTATTTTTCGTTATCCACATTTCTTTTTCTTTCTAATTTTTATGTACATACGGAGTATATTTGACAAGAAATGCTTTGCATCTTATCTGTTGACATGAATGCACATTTGGCTCAATTTAGCATTTATTATCCCTTTTTAGATGTACCATGGTGAATTTATCAAAATATACATGACATTGTGTAGGATTAGTGTATTGATTTTTTGCTACTTGTGTTTTGCATGTGTCGTGCTGCTGAATAGCATGACTCAATCATAGCCGGAAACAACACAAGCAACAGATAGATCATCACTCCAACATGAACATCAATGTGATTAGATGTGATCCTAGCCATTGGTAGAAACGAATTCCATTGTCCCCTTTATTGCCTTGTCTCCATTTTTATATGTATGTATTTGTATTTGTGTGTATGTTAGTATTTCAAGTAGCGTGACGTGATTATAGTTGGATTAGTCAGTCTATGAGAGATTGTAGCTTCATTTTTTAGGCCAATATCAACAGCTCAGATGTTGCAACTACGTTGGCGTTGTTGTATGCTATGCGATCCTTTAGGTTATGGTTTTTTGCTAATTATCGGCGCCTAAGGTGAAGATTAGCATTTGCATTGATATGACGAGTAATGAACGGTGTGGAATGGATAATGATGATTGTAGATGGCGTTGCTCTTTGATCATTTTGGTATGATTTAATGGAGATTAATGACTATAATTTGAAGTTATTGCAATTTCAGAATGCATAACTCAAGAATAATTTTGCCATTTATTTATTTGTCACATTGATGTTGAAATGAAGTTGCGATTTGGGTTTTCTTTGCGTTTGCTTGTAATCTAGCTTTTCATTGGAAAACGTAAAACTGAAACAGTGGTGATATTGACATGTTTTTGTTCCAAAGAATCTAGTAGGATCCTCTGCCCGGCTTTTGGATCTACGGATCTGCCCGGCTTTGGTTGAGGGAGCGACATGTGGCCCTAAAACACATTCGATGGATGAGATTTAATTGCCATCCAAAATGACGTCATTTTGGATCCAAAATCATTTTAAAACCAGCCCAGTCAAACGGTGCTGTTTTGGCTCGTTTGCTAAACGACGTCGTGCTTTTAACAAAAACACAGAATGTCATCAGAATACCATTTCGTGTTTTAGGGCCAAATCCAGAGGAGAGGGAGAGGGGGAGAGAGAGAGAGAGAGATTGCGAAGGCGATCCGTGGTGAATGTGTTTTAGATCCAGCGACGCGAAGGCGAGATAGAGAGAGAGCGACACAGGCGACGCGAGATCCAGCCACAACCACCGGAAGCTCACAGCCACCGGAAGCAGCGAAAGGTATATGTATATACACACGCGCGCACACACACATATGTATATATATGTATATAGTAGAGTTTGTGCTTCCAGTTTACACAATAGTAGAAGATTGAACAGGGCTTCCAGTTTAACTGAATTGATGAAATTAATAAGATTA